>JASAMZ010010440.1:0-85000 GCA_030248115.1 Linhomoeus sp. GSCO2_2
ACATAACAGGAAAATTCTTGTCATATTGCTGTAGTAGAATGAACAGTAAGACCACTCCAAATATTAAACCAGACCTATTCCTTACTACATATTTTCCCAATGTTGGCATGGAAAAATTAAAGCTACACACCATTTTTAAAGACAGGTCATTGCAAAAACTCATTCCAATTAACAGAACAGATCTACCTCAAGTAGTAATCTCTTACAAATATGATCCACCTCTGTCATTAAAACTTTGTAACTACTCAAAATTCTTGAAAACAGCCAATGTAAAGGACATTATGGCATACTCTTGCACATGCAGTTCTTCCAAGTTCCTTTATTCACCTGAGAATCATGTAATTACAGGCGATTTGTCAATAATTGATAATACCAAACTCAGACAACTGTTTGGCAAGGGAACAAAATACCGCATACCTAAACCAGTCGATTACTCTTTAGTTAAACAAAGTGCTATAGCAACCTTGGATTCATATTTAAATTGGATTAAAAAGAAATTTAAACTCAACAATTCTCACCTAGACAGATTTAAGGCAAGATTTACATCTATTATCAATAACCGAATAATATTTTTGTCAAGATTTAATCAACAACAAACAGACAACCACTTCGACAAACAGATGAAACAAGAACTCACCAAACTTCATAAAAATTATGTCATTACACCTGCAGACAAAGCAGCGAACAATTATGTTTTCACGTGCAAAAAGCACTACATCAGAATGCTAAGCAATGAACTTGGTATCAGTTACAACAGTGTCACAAATTCTCTAAACGTTGAGGGTAACCAAACATACAAAGCAGCAAATGAAACACCACAAGAAATACTGCATAGACACAAACAGATTATGGTGTACTATGGTACAAAACTGAAAATTGACAATGAATATTTGCCAAAAATACATATGATACCAAAAATGCACAAAACACCATATGGCTATAGATTCATAGCATCAGCAAAACAAACCAGTTTACAGGATGTTACAGCCACCCTACACAAAATACTAAGACTCTTCAGAACACATCTGAAGAATTATTGTAATGTAATAGAAAACAGAACTGGCAAAACACTGTTTTGGTCAACAAACAGTAGTCTAGAATTCTTGAATTTAGTAAAAAATAAAACGCAATGTAAATCAGCAAACTATGTCATTTCTTTTGATTTTACCAGTCTGTTTACAACCTTTGAACATGACACTGTCAAAAAGGAGTTATACAACCTTACTGATTTTCTGTTTAGAAATGGTAACCATGAGTATGTCGCTATTGGATATAAAGAAGCATTTTATACCAAGGAAAAGAAAGGAAATTTTCTTTCTTTTACTAAAACCGATATCAAAGAACTGATTGACTTCGTTCTCAAAGAATCATATGCAACATATAGCCACTACATCTTTAAACAGACAAAAGGAATTCCAATGGGTTCAAGTTGTTCTCCAATGTTAGCAGACCTAACATTATCAGCCATCGAGTATCGATACTTCACACGCAGTGAGAATAGCCACAAGCTAAGACACATCATACTTGCTGCAAGGTACATTGACGACCTGGTTGTCTTTGCAAAAGAACCTTATGACTTTACTGCTCTATTCACTGACATGTACCCAGCTTCTTTAACTTTCAAAAGAACCAATCAAAGTGACCACTCCTGTCCATACCTAGATTTAAACATCACCCTCTCCCCACTACTCATTAGTCTATATGACAAAACTGACGATTTTCCTTTTACAGTGCAAAAGTTTTTGTATTCTGACTCAAATGTTCATAGTAGTTTAGGAACTCGTGTATATTTTGCACAGTTAATTAGAATAGCTAGAATATGTGACAAATCAGATGATTTCCTGAATAGAGGCTCAAATCTGACAAAAACATTTCTAAACCATGGCTTTCAGAAAACTACTTTGGTTAGAACTTTTCTTTCATTCAGTAGATCGAACATGCTACTTTTAGCTAAATACAATATCTGCAACAATCATCATATAAACCAAATTATAACTCAATTACTAAAATGATCTTCATATAGACAAAATAAATTTAGATTTAGATTGTTATCTCGATTCTCTATGTTTATCTTTGCCAATTATTTGATACGCACGTTCTAAAGCTACCCACGCCACCCCCTACTGCCGCTGCTCATCTAGATTGTGTCTCCACTTGCGTCCCTCCAACCTAGACCATTCATTTATTCCAGCGACGTTTGCTGGACGCCTACTAGCCTGAGTGTGTCGTGTGCATTGCGTATCGCGGTCGCTGCTATGATACCCCAAACCCTCTTTGGTTGCACGCGTCCCCGTAGATTCGCGCTGCTCTGGGTTCCCAACTGAAGAGGCGTGGCCCAGAGCTAGGTAATTGGTGATCGTGTCTTGAGAATACACGCCGAAACACGGCACCAAATGTCTTGCTTTAGTTCCAGTAATTGCTTTTGTTGAAACGCGGTTTGTATTTGACGTTGCGATTGACGTCAAAGCCTGAGAAATGCCAGCGCTTTTATCGTGCGTTTGTGTTCTATTTCCCTTTTCGCGCTATTGTATTTCGCGATATCAATACATTTTACTAGTCGTTTCAATAATTTCCCGCTCGTGATTTCATGGATGGAGTTCTGTATCATGATAGTTTACTCAAGCAATGCACCACGTCATCACGGAACGAGCACGTTTTCGCTGGCGCGGATTAAACTCAAACTCAAATAGTAGGCAGCCGTACAACGACAGGGCACGATAACAACCACATTGCAAACCGACAATTTGTCCTCAACGTCGCGCTACAAAGGTTCTAACGACTGGTAATCTCACGGATGCCATCAATCTCAAATGTCGCGGGCAATAATCGAACGAGAAGCAACAAACAAATAGGATGCAAAACCGAAAAGGCCGGAAAATTCGCACATAATGTCGACCAAACAAACAGACGAAAGTGAGATGTGTTAGATCACGCAATGTTTCTCATCTCCATGAATGAGCCACTTCTCTCAGTGCGGTACACAGAGTACTTTCGCTCCTGGCTCTTCTTGCGACCGTACCACGCTCCCAGAATCACCACGCCGCCAATGAGAATGACCACAGCCACGCCGAGTGGGATGATCCACCAGAGGTTGCTGGAGGCCTTACGCGCCCCTGTGGAGAGAAAATCTTCAGCAGTGCTTACCATCAGGTAATACCTATTCAAATGTCGTGCCCGCCTCAACCCGGCGACACCCTATGAAAGCCCGGTCTGCGTGCGTGCGTGCGTGCGTGCATCCGTCATTCAGCGCGTGCGTTTGATAGCGCGTTATCGACTCCCTCAGATTTTGGCGTTGGACAGTCATAGAGAAACAATCTTGGGGTGTTTCGATTGGTCTTGACTATAGTTGTTTCGTACTGCGGCCCGCACTCAAAAATTTATTTTTGAGAGCTGCAATAGCTGCTCTCAAATTGAAAGCGCGAAATGGTGCTACATACGGTAACTGGCACGTCTAACTACACGTCCTAGAGAAGCGGCGACACGACATTTGCAAAGCTTTTGATGTACTTCTTTCTGCGCCGTCAGATATTATGCTAACAAAACGTTAACAGCTCTGAGTTTGTCATGAACTGCTCACTGCTGCACTCTTGCCGATATAGAGTGAGTGTTGTTACTCACCCTCTTCTGCCGCAGCTTCGTCCACTGCACCTGAAATGTGAGAATCAAACAGGGAAATAGCAAGACAGAAGACTCAGTTCCTGCCTATACCAACCCTCAGTCGTCTCCAACTTTCCAGAAGGAATTGCAGTTGACCCAGTGTTGATCATCGGCTTATCTGGATTGGTTGGCTTGAAATGGGTCGTTTTGAGCGGATGCGTAGGCGTGGCAGGCTTGGAGTGGACAGTGGTGTTGTAGTCCATGGTAGGAGTGGGCTCAGGGCTGGTAGTGGTGTTGCCATCCACAGTAGGAGTGGGCTCAGGGCTGGTAGTGGTGTTGCCATCCACGGTAGGAGTGGGCTCAGGGCTGGTAGTAGTGGTGTTGCCATCCACAGTAGGAGTGGGCTCAGGGCTGGTAGTGGTGTTGCCATCCACGGTAGGAGTGGGCTCAGGGCTGTTGGTGGTGTTGCCATCCACAGTAGGAGTGGGCTCAGGGCTGGTAGTGGTGTTGCCATCCACAGTAGGAGTGGGCTCAGGGCTGGTAGTGGTGTTGCCATCCACGGTAGGAGTGGGCTCAGGGCTGGTAGTGGTGTTGCCATCCACAGTAGGAGTGGGTTCAGGGCTGGTAGTGGTGTTGCCATCCACGGTAGGAGTGGGCTCAGGACTGTTGGTGGTGTTGCCATCCACAGTAGGAGTGAGCTCAGGGCTGGTAGTGGTGTTGCCATCCACAGCAGGAGTGGGCTCAGGGCTGGTAGTGGTGTTGCCATCCACGGTAGGAGTGGGCTCAGGGCTGTTGGTGGTGTTGTCATCAACAGTAGGAGTGGGCTCAGGGCTGGTAGTGGTGTTGCCATCCACAGAACGTATGAGCTCCGGGCAGGTAGTGTTGTTGCCATCCACAGTAGGAGTGGGCTCATGGCTGTTAGTGGTGTTGCCATCCACGGTAGGAGTGGGCTCAGGGCTGGTAGTGGTGTTGCCATCCACAGTAGGAGTGGGCTTAGGGCTGGTAGTGGTGTTGCCATCCACGGTAGGAGTGGGCTCAGGACTGTTGGTGGTGTTGCCATCCACAGTAGGAGTGAGCTCAGGGCTGGTAGTGGTGTTGCCATCCACAGTAGCAGTGAGCTCAGGGCTGGTAGTGGTGTTGCCATCCACAGTAGGAGTGGGCTCAGGGCTGGTAGTGGTGTTGCCATCCACAGTAGGAGTGGGCTCAGGGCTGGTAGTGGTGTTGCCATCCACAGTAGGAGTGGGCTCAGGGCTGGTAGTGGTGTTGCCATCCACGGTAGGAGTGGGCTCAGGGCTGGTAGTGGTGTTGCCATCCACGGTAGGAGTGGGCTCAGGGCTGGTGGTGGTGTTGCCATCCACAGTAGGAGTGGGCTCAGGGCTGGTAGTGGTGTTGCCATCCACAGTAGGAGTGGGCTCAGGGCTGGTAGTGGTGTTGCCATCCACGGTAGGAGTGGGCTCAGGGCTGGTAGTGGTGTTGCCATCCACAGTAGGAGTGGGCTCAGGGCTGGTAGTGGTGTTGCCATCCACAGTAGGAGTGGGCTCAGGGCTGGTAGTGGTATTGCCATCCACAGTAGGAGTGGGCTCTGGGCTGGTAGTGGTATTGCCATCCACAGTAGGAGTGGGCTCTGGGCTGGTTGTGGTGTTGCCATCCATGGTAGGAGTGGGCTCCGGGATGGTAGTGCTGTTGCCATCCACAGTAGGAGTGGGCTCAGGGCTGGTAGTGGTGTTGCCATCCACGGTAAGAGTGGGCTCAGGGCTGGTAGTGGTGTTGCCATCCATGGTAGCAGTGAGCTCAGGGCTGGTAGTAGTGGTATTGCCATCCACAGTAGGAGTGGGCTCAGGGCTGGTAGTAGTGGTGTTGCCATCCACGGTAGGAGTGGGCTCAGGGCTGGTAGTAGTGGTGTTGCCATCCACGGTAGGAGTGGGCTCAGGGCTGGTAGTGGTATTGCCATCCACAGTAGGAGTGGGCTCAGGGCTGGTAGTAGTGGTGTTGCCATCCACGGTAGGAGTGGGCTCAGGGCTGGTAGTGGTGTTGCCATCCACGGTAGGAGTGGGCTCAGGGCTGGTAGTGGTATTGCCATCCACGGTAGGAGTGGGCTCAGGGCTGGTAGTGGTATTGCCATCCACGGTAGGAGTGGGCTCAGGGCTGGTAGTGGTGTTGCCATCCACGGTAGGAGTGGGCCCAGGGCTGGTAGTGATGTTGCCATCCACGGTAGGAGTGGGCTCAGGGCTGGTAGTAGTGGTGTTGCCATCCATGGTAGGAGTGGGCTCAGGGCTGGTAGTGCTGTTGCCATCCACGGTAGGAGTGGGCTCAGGGCTGGTAGTGGGGTTGCCATCCACGGTAGGAGTGGGCTCAGGGCTGGTAGTGGTGTTGCCATCCACGGTAGCAGTGAGCTCAGGGCTGGTAGTAGTGGTATTGCCATCCACGGTAGGAGTGGGCTCAGGGCTGGTAGTAGTGGTGTTGCCATCCACGGTGGGAGTGGGCTCAGGGCTGGTAGTGGTATTGCCATCCACGGTAGGAGTGGGCTCAGGGCTGGTAGTAGTGGTGTTGCCATCCACGGTAGGAGTGGGCTCAGGGCTGGTTGTGGTTTTGCCATCCACGTTAGGAGTGGGCTCAGGGCTGGTAGTAGTGGTGTTGCCATCCACGGTAGGAGTGGGCTCAGGGCTGGTAGTAGTGGTGCTGCCATCCACAGTTGGAGTGGGCTCAGGGCTGGCAGTGGTATTGCCATCCACGGTAGGAGTGGGCTCAGGGCTGGTAGTAGTGGTGTTGCCATCCACGGTAGGAGTGGGCTCAGGGCTGGTAGTGCTGTTGCCATCCACGGTAGGAGTGGGCTCAGGGCTGGTAGTGGTGTTGCCATCCACGGTAGGAGTGGGCTCAGGGCTGGTAGTGGTGTTGCCATCCACGGTAGCAGTGAGCTCAGGGCTGGTAGTAGTGGTATTGCCATCCACGGTAGGAGTGGGCTCAGGGCTGGTAGTAGTGGTGTTGCCATCCACGGTGGGAGTGGGCTCAGGGCTGGTAGTGGTATTGCCATCCACGGTAGGAGTGGGCTCAGGGCTGGTAGTAGTGGTGTTGCCATCCACGGTAGGAGTGGGCTCAGGGCTGGTAGTGGTATTGCCATCCACGGTAGGAGTGGGCTCAGGGCTGGTAGTAGTGGTGTTGCCATCCATGGTAGGAGTGGGCTCAGGGCTGGTAGTAGTGGTGTTGCCATCCACAGTTGGAGTGGGCTCAGGGCTGGCAGTGGTGTTGCCTTTTGCAGTAGGCATGGACTCAGTGCTGTACTTCGTAGATTCTGGAGACGATGAATGTGTTGGTGACTTGGTGTGATTGGTGGTTGCAGTGGGCACATCTACTGCTGGCCCTTTCACTTCTAACAGTTTTGCCTGCCACAAATGAAGTTAATCTTTGAGTATCTAATGCGCCATGAAGCTTCTCACCTTGAGCTTCCAGTTCTTCCAAAGAACGTTGCAGAAGCTCTGATCGTAGCAGCAGCACACTGTTGGTGCGTCTCTTTGCTTATTCTCTACGCAAAATGTGGTTTTCTCAGCGGTTGACAGTCCGCGATGGCAAGAACCATGCTGAGAATAAGTCGGTCTACCCGACTTGACGCTGCCATCGGAATTGAGTTCTGCAGCGCACATCATTTGATCTGAACATCTTTTAGTAGCATTTTGGATTAGGCCTCAGAATACAAGATTGTGCCAAGGAAACTTACGCTCCCATCCGGGCGAAACATCAGGCACTTCGGCGCCAGTGTTGCAGAGAATCGGTTTGAAACTGCCACGTTTCTTCCTGCTATCCAGAATCTGCTGCAGCTTCTCAACTGGCGCTGAGAGGCTTTCGATTTTCCCCTTGCTGTAGTAGAGCGGGTTCATTGGCTTGACGCAGCACTAAAGGCGTACTGTAACTGAGTCTGCACTATGTGTATGTGGTGGCTGGGCTCCAGCTAACTGTTCTTACGGCAATGTCCAGCGTCGTCCCCTCGTTGTGCTGCAGCGTGGCGCACACGCCGTTTGTCACGTTCGTAACTTTGTAGTCAGCGTTGTCCAGGCGCAGTTCAGCACACCATTTCTCGGACAATGGAGCAGGGGCGTCCCGTTTGTCCGAGCTGCGCTCACTTGAAGCGCAGTTTCCCTAGATGAGAACAAGTAGCTTTGCTGCTTCCTCAGCCAGTTTGTGTTTACTACTGTGTCTAATTTACCTACAAATGACAATGAGCATTGCAGCTGCACCGCTGAGGAAAACAAGGGTGAAGCGTGGGAAAAGGCGAAGGATGGTGGTGAGAATCGCATACCTCCAATGAGTTTAGTACCTACCCATCTTAATCGATCAGTTTACTGACAGTGACAATACCCAGAAAAGGTGTGTGGGGGGGGGGGGGGGGTGACATATTGCATTAGCTATGTACACACCTCTAGGACACTCTGTCGTCTCTCGGGGTCCCACTTGAGTGAGTAGGTGCAGTGAGTGACGTCGTCCTCGCATGGCTCCTTCGCGCCGAACAACTGCTCAGCATTCCATTTTGTCTGCTGTAATAAAGTGCATAGCGATTGGTACACGCGTGTCTTGGCTTTTAGTTGCTGGCAATCGAAACCATAATCTGACCGTCATGACAGTTCCATTGTGAAGACTGTACTTGTAGCAGTGGAGCGAGAAACAGACAGCGATTAACTGGTGCAACGCAATGAAAACCAAATGGATTCTGGCCATTTTCAAACAACCTAGCACATTCACGGGTCACTAATTTTGCCAAAGTCGCACAGAGTGCACAAAACGCTCGCACTCAGAAGTTGGCGTGTTTTGTGAGATATCTACGAAGCTATGAAACGGTTTTGAAGTTGGCTTGGTCTAAGCTGCGCGCCGCGTTGTGCGCATCACAAAAGAGTGAGGACATGAAATCATAAAGCCAGGTGTGAACCGCCCTGCATATTCAATTCAACGCCTCACGCTGATTGGGTGCGAGTTTTCTTGCGGCGTGCAACCAACGCACGTGACGCAACTGCAGGCAGCGTGTTGCTACAGTAACATGCTACTACTTTGACAACAGTCGCAGCTACACTTGACTCAAACGCAGGCTATGCGTTGGCACTGTTGTTCATTAATGTTGCCACTTCTCGCTATTTCGCAGGGTGGTGAAATGACAACTGAATGATTATGGGTTATGTGTGTAAATCAGAGCCATACAGTAGCACAGGTCAGCAGCAGCATCGATAACCGACAACAAGAAATCAAGCTGCTGTAGACGCAGTTTCACAATAAACATCAAATGTGAGCTACCGTAAAAACTCCAATAAGCGACCTGGTCGCTTATTATTTCAACCACCTCTCTAGGGGGGTCGCTTATTGGAGTGGGGTCGCTTATTGGAGGGGGGTCGCTTATTGTTCAATGCCAGTCTGAGTCGTCATCTCAGCATGCAACGTTGCAATTTCGTGCATTGAAACCTGTATGATTGTGTGTTTTGGCCAACAAAACCTGAAAATAGAAGCAGAAATCAATGACGAGCATGCCTTCACGTTCACTATTGAAGTTTGGTGTGCTATAATGGGAGGGACAGTGACTTATTTTAAGGAATGTCGGACAGTTTTGACAGAAAATGGGGTCGCTTATTGGAGGGGGGTCGCTTATCATTTCAAACCCCCCTCTAGGGGGGTCGCTTATTGGAGTGGGGTCGCTTATTGGAGGGGGGTCGCTTATTGGAGGTTTTACGGTATGTAGCAATACATCACCAGTTTGCAGCAAGGTCCACAAGCAAGAATTGAATGGTTGTTGCACATCTACAGTTGCATCACATCGCTCATCTCTATGCTGGCGTCTTCCCCTTTCTTAGAGTGGTCAACCAACTTTCTGGCCCCTCCTCTCGTCTTACGATGGTACCAGACACCCAGGATCAGCACAACCCCAACCAAGGTCACCACAAGTGCAGCAATAGAAGTAATTCACGAGAGGTTGCTGGAGCCCATTTGCTCTTCTGACAAAGCGGAAGAGCACTGCGTGTAAGAGACAACACACAGCTTTGCTTGCACTACGGTACTAATCGTACAAGACAGACACTCAACCGCCGACTGTCTCTCATACTCTTTTCCCTTCGCTCGGCATCCTTCCCCTCCTCTGCATCTGTAAATGGCAGGAGTGATAATTGTGTTTTCAGAGTAGGTAACTGTTGAACAGTAAGGTTTTAATTTAGCGAACCATAGCTTACTTTTATTGTTCGTAGACAACAATAGTGTCGTCGAACTGGCTTCTTCATAGTTCTTTATGTTGGTAGTCACTTGTTTAACAGAGCTTCTAGTGGTGGCTGTTGTTTTAGCTGGTGTGACAGAAGTGGCAGTGATTGACTCCGTTATGCAATTAGTTGACGAGGCTGGTACAGTCGTTGATGCATCAAGTGAATCTGTGGTGCTGAAGACAGTTAAACCTTAGACAAAATGAGCAACGATAGATTTACTTGAGACTGTGTTCTCTGGTGGAGTGGCGGTGGAGGTGACAGTTGGCTGAGTTGTTGTGGTGGTAGTGACAACTTCAAATGAACTGGTGATATTCGCAGTTGAGCAGCTTGTGCTGTCATTAAAAGTTTCAAGAGAATTCTTGATGGTGGCAGTAGTTGAAAGGGGAGCAGTGGTTGAGGAGGTCTTATGAGGGTTGGTTGCTTGGGTGACATCAAACATGGCTGACGTCTCGGCTGAGCCATTAGTGGTAACGACTTCAGAGGTCGCGATGGCAGCGTGAGACCCAAATATAGAGAAGCTGTTAATCATAATCAGCTTGAGCAACCCAAGATTCGTTGGATTCAACCAGGCAGATTCTTGCTACAGACACACCCTCCAGTTTGAGCGATATTCCTAGAGTACGAGCAGAAGGAAGATCGACCTATGTATTGTGTGCGCGATATCACCTAAATGGCATCAAGCCGCGCCGCCCATTTGCACAATTCTCGTGATTCAAGTTTCCATTCTTCTTCGACTCACGCGGAATTGCCAATGTGGCGGTGTTCGAAACAGTGTGTCCATTGTTCCAAGATTTCGGAAATTGTTTTGTTCTTGTTTTGTTCCAAGGGGGCCAAAAATAAATTGTTTTGTTCTTGTTCTTGTTCCAACCAAAATCATAGAACATTGTTAACAATATATACATTGTTCTTTTAATTGTTCCAGTCCGTATAACGCTGACACAAAACAGCTCTGGCTTGTACAGCTGCGGTAGCAAATAGCTCACAGCATTTACAGTTTTGAGTGTGTACAGTACCACGTCGAAACTGTATACATTTGCTATTAAACTGTTCTAGCCATCTTCCTATAATGTTCCTGTGGTGTAATGAGTGTGTCATTTTGCTACACAGCACATTTCAAAAGGAACAATCAAGGCACAATTTAAGAACAATTTAACCAAATTGTTCCTGGCGTCCGGCCCATTGTTCTTGTTTTGTTCTTGTTCCAGAAAATCGTGGAACAATACAAATTGTTCTTGTTTTGTTAACAATTGTTGTGATTGCGATCAATACGTACATAGTATTTCGCAATACTGCTGTAGTAGGTATTGTTCCGGAAGTTTCTAGAGCGCGATCTTATCTCTAAGTGAGATCTTATCAGGTGTGATTCTAGAACCTTCGCTTCTGGAACATTCTATAGGCCAGTACTATGAATACTCGCCGCGCGGTTGCTGTGTCACTTCGTCCTTCTTTTTCCCCCTCCTTCTCTTCCTTGCTCTACGCTCGTCGGTGTGTGGTTCGAACCAAAGTCCCTATTTGGAATCCTGTTGTGGACTCGGCCAAAAACACAACAGGGTTTTGTGGCGTGCCTGCTGAAGATTCGCTGCTCTACAGCACCTGCCTGCTGAGGATTCTACAGCTGTGGTTCCACGCCAGCCATGAGCGATCTCGCCCAGCTCATCGAACTGCTCAAGCAGCAGCACAAGGAGGAGATGAAGCAGCAGAAAGCGGAGCTCAAGCAGCAGAAGGAGGAAATGGCCGCTCACGCTGCTCAACAAGCTGCTCAACAGGAGCAACTCCAAATCCTCCGAGACCAAAACGAGGCCTTGCTACAACGTTTGGAGGGAGGAAACGCCACATCTGCGGCTGCTACCACGACGCTACCGGCTGCGGCTATTCCAGCGTTCGCGCCATTCGATTCTGCGTCAGAACTGTGGGAGGACTACTGGAACCGGTTCAAGACCTTCGTTGGGGCCAACTCCGTTCCAGAGGGCAAGCAGAGCCAAGTCTTTCTCACCAATCAGCAGCCCGTGGTCTACAAGATGCTGGCCAACCTCGCCGCCCAACAGACGCCGCCGAAGGACATCAACGCCCTCAACATGGAGGAGATCAGCGCCTTCATGAAGGAGCAATTCGACCCCAAGAGGTTCATCGTTCGTGAGCGCTTCAAGTTCTGGTCGGACACCAAGCGCAAGCCTGGGGAGAGTCCACAAGAGTTGGCAGCCCGCATACGTCAGAAAGCGGCCACCTGCAACTTCACGGGCATTGAAGATCCCCAGGATGAGGCCATGCGGACGAACTTCATCTGCTCCATCAACAACGAGGCTGTCCTGAAAGCGGTTTTCAAGGTCTCCGACGATGAGCTGACCTTCGCCAAGGCCATCGACATCGCTGTCGAGGTGGAAGAAGCTGCCAAGGTTGCCAAGGAGACGGTCTTCGGACAAGGCAGTCCAGTGAACAAGATCACTCCAAAGCGCCAGAAGAAAGGGGCTCCACCTCAGCGTCCACGTCAAGGCGACAAGGCGAAGAAGTGCGATTCCTGTGGGCGAGATCACGCAAGGAACGACTGCAGGTTCCGCGACGCGACCTGCCATTCCTGTGGCAAGCAAGGCCACATCGCTACGGTCTGCCGGGCCAAGCGCGCCAAGCCTCCGGTCCAGACCAACTGCGTCAAGGAGATGGAGAAGTTCTCCACGGTCAAGGACGCCAGCGAGACCTCCATTCCTTCGCTACAAGTCCCAGTACAAGTCAAAGGGTCCACGGTCAACTTTGAGTTGGATACTGGAGCAGGGGCCAACATCCTGTCTGAGGACCAGTGGAAGCAACTGGGCCAGCCGCCTCTCCAGGAAGCGTCCAAGGCTTTCGCCTCCGCTACGGACCACCCTATTCCAGTGCTGGGATCGTTCAAGGCTGACGCCAAGCCTCGCTGCAAGGCTCTGGGTCCAGCCAAGTGCAAGACTGCCCTGCTGCAGTTTTACGTGTCCAGGGTGCCACGTCTCAACATCCTGGGTCGTCTGGGAATTCAGAAATTGGGTATATCGCTGGACAAGATGATCCACAAGTCGTCCCAGAGCGAGATCCACGTGGTCAAGTCCAGCCTCAACGAGCCCAAGGTTCTGCAGAAGGCCTGCTACGACCTCTGCAAGGATTTCCCAGATCTGTTCAAGCCGGAGCTGGGGTGCCTCAAAGACTTCGAACTGGAGGTCAAGTTCAAGGAGGAGGCCAAGCCAGTCTTCTGCAAACCCCGTCCGGTGCCATTCGCCATACAAGAGGACCTGGTCAATGCTTACCAAGAGGGCATCAACAAGGGCATCTGGAAGCCAACTGACTTCAACGCCTACGGCACGCCAGTGGTTCCAGTGCGCAAGGCTCTTCTTCCTGGCCAGAAGAAGCCGAAAATTCGCGTCTGTGGCGACTACTCAGTCACGGTGAACCCTCAGCTGGAGGACCATCGTCATCCCATCCCTCTCCCAGAGGATCTCATGCGACGACTTGGCGGTGGTTTCTGCTTCACCAAGATTGACCTGGCAGACGCCTACAACCAGATCAAGCTGGCAGCTGAAAGCCAGAAGAGACTCGCCCTCAGCACCCACAAGGGGGTCCTACTTCAGACCAGGCTACCTTTTGGCATCAAGTCTGCTCCCGGCTACTTCCAGAGCATCATGGAGCAGCTCACTGCTGACCTCCCAGGGGTGGCAGTGTACCTTGACGACCTGCTCGTCAGCGGACCAGATGGGCCAACCCACCTGGAGAATCTGCGCCGTCTTCTGCAGCGCCTGGACGACAAGGGTCTGCGGTGCCGTCTCGAGAAGTGTTCCTTCGCCCAGCCAGTGGTGGAGTACCTGGGGCATCAGTTGTCCAGAGAAGGCATCCAGAAAGGGTCCAAGCTCGACGCGGTCAAGCAAATGCCACCACCCAAGGACGTCTCTTCACTGCGCGCATTCCTGGGTTCAGTGCAATTCTATGGCAAGTTCCTGCCTGACCTGGCTACCATCACGGAGCCACTGCACAAGCTGACCAGGAAAGACATCGCTTGGGAATGGAGCACTGCTCAGCAAGCTGCCTTCGACCAGGTCAAGGAGCTGCTCAGCCAGGACAACGTCCTGGTCCACTTCGACCCGTCGACACCCATCGGCATTTCCTGCGACGCTTCTGATGTTGGAATTGGCGCCGTCCTCTTCCACCGCTACCAAGATGGCAGCGAGCGCCCAATTGCCAATGCGTCCAAGACCCTGACCGATACCCAGCGCCGCTACAGCCAAGTTCAGAAGGAAGCTTTGGCTATTATCTTCGCCCTGAAGAAGTTTCACCAGTTCCTGTACGGGCGTCAATTCATCCTGGTCACCGACCACAAGCCGCTGTTGGCTCTCTTCCATCCTGGGAAGGCTACGCCTGCCTTGGCTGCCAACCGCCTGGCCAGATGGGCACTGCTTCTGAGCCAGTATGACTACTCCATCGAGTACAGGCAGACCAAGGACCATGGCAACGCTGACGCCCTCAGCCGACTGCCAGCTACTGGGGATCGTATCTTTGATGGGGAGGAAGATGAGGAAGACATTGAAACCATCTGCTCCATCAAGACGATCAAGACACTGGACCAGCAGCTGCTTCTGGGCAAGAGCAACTCCCTGGCCAAGGAATCTGCCAAAGATCCTGCCATTTCGCTCGCCATGCGCTTCTGCCGAGAAGGGTGGCCTGCCAACCTGCCAACGGATCTGCCAGCGGAGGACTTGCCTACTCTTCAGGGGCTTCAGAAGATTTCTACTTCGCTTTCCAGTGTCAACAGTTGTCTGCTCTACGGCAACAGAGTGGTGGTTCCAAAATCGCTTCATGCCCAAGTCCTGGATCTACTCCACCTGGGTCATTTTGGGATGCAGCGGATGAAGCAGCTGGCGCGCACCGCCGTCTACTGGCCGGGAATTGACCAGATGATCGCCGACTGCTGCCGCCAGTGCTCTTCCTGCGCGGAGCACCAGAACAAGGCCGAGAAGCCGCCGATCCATCCCTGGATGCTCCCAGAGAAGCCTTGGAGTCGCGTTCACGTTGACCACGCCATCAACTTCATGGGCACCAACTGGCTGGTTCTGGTCGACGCCTACTCCAAGTATCCCTGCGTCCATCCGACGAGCTCCACTTCGACAAAGGCCACCACTGATCTCCTGGAGCAAGACTTCGCCCACTTTGGCTATCCGCACACCATCGTGTCGGACAACGCCACCACCTTCAAGTCTGAGGAATTCCAAGAATGGTGCAAAGAGCGAGGCATCATCCACCTGACTGGGGCACCTTACCATCCTGCCACCAATGGGCCAGCCGAGCGCCTGGTGCAGACCTTCAAGCAAGCCTTGAGGAAATCGTCGCTTCCTCCAAAGGTCGCCCTGCAGGAATGCCTGATGATGTACCGTCGAACGCCACTGCCACTGGGTCAGTCTCCCAGCGAGCTCCTGAACGGTCGGCAGATTCGCACCAAGATCGACGCCTTGCTGCCATCGCCAGTCCACGTCGCACAAGGTCGTCAGTCTCAGACAGTGGCAAAAGTGGGTCAAGCCTACAAGGTGGGACAAGCTGTCTACGCGCTCTACTATGGGCCACGCCGAGACAAGGATCCACGATGGGTGCCTGCCACCATCACCAAGGTCTTCGGCAGTCGCAGCTGCAACGTCAGAGTTGTTCCCAAGGGTCCCACTTGGCGACGACACATCGAGCAACTGCGCCTACGCTACTACAGCCCTGAGGACAGTGAGCCTGGAGAGGACTTCTCGACGACGCCTCCCACTACTGCGCCTCAAGAGGAGCAAGCGGTTCCCTCGACAAAGCGTCCGAACCCTCGTCAGCCGACTGGAGGAGAATATGGGCCGCACAATCCCCCCCCCCCCCCCCGCCAGCCAAAGCCGAAACAGCCGCAGTGCTGCTGAACTTTCCTGATCGGCCTCAAGCCTGGTGGGGAGGAATGTTGTGATTGCGATCAATACGTACATAGTATTTCGCAATACTGCTGTAGTAGGTATTGTTCCGGAAGTTTCTAGAGCGCGATCTTATCTCTAAGTGAGATCTTATCAGGTGTGATTCTAGAACCTTCGCTTCTGGAACATTCTATAGGCCAGTACTATAAATACTCGCCGCGCGGTTGCTGTGTCACTTCGTCCTGCTTTCTCGCTCTATTCCTGTTCCTTGCTCTACGCTCGTCGGTGTGTGGTTCGAACCAAAGTCCCTAATTGGAATCCTGTTGTGGACTCGGCCAAAAACACAACAACAATTTAGCAGGAACTTTGTTCCGGAACATTGTTCCGCCGGAACAATTGGACACACTGGTTCGAAAATGTCAGCCGACGCCAACACCCATCTGTTAAGGGTGAAAGAAAGGATATTTTGAATCAGAGGATGGAACCTAGGGCGGTGTGAGTGTCGTCTGTAAGAGGCATATCTTCGCCTGTTGCCAAACTTCGTGAATTCATCTTCTTCTCTCAACGCGCATCTTCTCTCAACGCGCAAACCTCTGTAAGTCTTTAACATGTTGACAATCCCCTCCGACCCCACAACTTAATGACGGACATGCAATCTACAGGGTCCCATAATCTTTTCACTTCATTGCTTCCAGAGTTTTGGAATAGAGTCGGAAATACACTAGATTTAGCCTTAGGTGGTTGCTTATCCATGCACATAGCAAACCATACAGAGTGCAGCGCTAATCATAGGAATCAAGCACATACATACATAGAGTAACAGATTTACATCAGTTAACATTGGCTCCTATAGTAGGCGGGCATAACTATTGCGGCTCAACTTTCGTTGGTTACCTACACGTACCAATCTACACATTGCATATCGAGATCACGCAGTCGCCAAATCGGGAAAATTAATTCCCAAACTTATAGATGACGCCATAACTTCACTTTGTGGACTTCATTTCGCGGACTTCACTTCCGGAAAGCGCAAACTTCCTGCTGTGACAACGCAGGTCTTGACTTGGCATGGTAGTATCCATCCATCCACCGTACTCACACTTGCATGCAACTGTCGTAAGAGCTCAGGAGTATTATCGCATTGCCATTCGACAGAACAGACCAACAGCTCTCAGAAAGTGCCAGCGATGGCAGCACTGAAGCTCCAAACAAACAGTAAGCATCGTTCAACAAGCGAACTACGGTACTCTAGCCATGCGGATAAGCACGCAATCGCCAACGTCAACTCGAACGTTACAGCAACCAATCCTTCTCAGCGCATGCTGACGTCTCTCATCTCGACCGAGTCCTTCCTGGTCGAGTGGTGGACGTTGTGTCTGCGACCGAACCAGAGGCCCAGACTCAGGATCAGCCCAACCAGGACAAGCACAGCCGCCCCGCCAAGTATGATCCACCAGGAGTGGTGGAGGAAGCCCTTTCGTTTCTCTGAATGAAAGAAGGAACCGTGGTAGAATTGGAGCTTCAACTCTGAGATTACTACCCGAAATACTTCAATAGACCCCCGTGGTTTTCGACCTTCTTCTAGGAGGTAAGGCTATTAGAGTTAAAATTAATATTTCTGTTAATGATCCCTAATGAAAATATCCCTAATTTCGTTAATTATAAAATCTGAAACTATTTGATAAATACAGGGTGTCTTTTTTCGCCGCGCCTCAGCGCGGCGAGGTGTATATATACGGTTGACAATGTCTGTGTGTGTGTGTGTGTCTGTCTGTGTGTCTGTGTTTCCGTGGCACCGAAGTAAAACGTGTGACATATGTGGTCAAGTAGACTCGAGGTCGCTGAGTACGGTTCCGATGTCCGTTTCTGTTGCTAATTTCGCATTTACGAGATATTCGCAATTAAAATTCGAAAATGTCGAAAATCGACTTTTTCGTCTGATGCGCTAGCCGCGAAGTTTCTTCAGAAATGGAAGGAGCATGGACCGCGGATAATTTGTAACACAAAAAAAATTTTTGCAGGTGTGGAATTTAATAGAAATACGCGATTATTTGTCAAAATTGCATAAATTGACTAAAATACAGAGTCATTTAATGCCGAATGTGAATGCAGAAATGGAAAGGTCGTATGCCGATAAGAATTTGTGACATAGATTTGAAGTTTTTAAAAATTGCAATTTCGAGATATTTCCAATCAAAATATAAAAATGTCGAAAATCGACTTTTTCATCTGATGATATAGCGGCGAAATTTCTTCAGAAATAGAAAGAGTATAGACTGCGGATAATTTGTAACGCAAGAGAAATTTTTTGCAAATGTGGAATTCAATAGAATTACGTGATTATTTTTCAAAATTCCATAAATCAACAAAAGAGAACGTCGTTTTTTTGACGAATTTGAACGCAGAAAAATGTGCCAGGTATACAGAAATGGTAAGGCCGTGTGCCAATAAGAATTTGTGACGTAGTTTTCCAGTTTCAATTAATTCCAAACCCCCCCCGGGTTCCTGAGGTCCTCGTTGGAGCGGTTGCGGTCCGGCAGCGGCACCAGCACGTGCAGGGGGTAGTCGTCGAACCGGAGCCGGCCGGCGACCCCTCCCATCAGTACCAGTAAAGAGAGGGCGACGACCTCCATTTTGCAGACCCGAGACTTCTGCAGCTGTCTGTCCTCTCGTTAAATAGGCATCCCAGGGGCCGAAGTGGGCCGGCCGCCGGGAAAATATTCCGCGCGCCTGCCGCTAAAAGTTGTTCGGCCGGCCGCGTATGGCGCAACAGCGCCCGAGCGGCAGAATAGAAAGCGACAGCCGCTTCGATGGCACGCCGAGCGATGGAAGCTCTCAATGCCGCGGCTGGGCGCCAGTCTCACTTTCAGCCGCCGCCATCGCCGATGGATAGAGAAGGAAGGCCTGTTCAGTAAGGGGCGCGATGAAACGGGGAAAGGTGATGGGGCGTGGCGAGCTGAGCTCGAGCGGCGAACGGCTGCCGTGGATTGCCGGCCGGATGAGCCGCATAGGCGTCCAGGTATGAGCAGGGAGCGAGCGATAGAGGGCCTGGCAGATTTTCGTCGGCGCGCCGCCCTTTGATCGAGTGGGACGTTCCGCCGCCGGCGCAATTACGGCCGCCCAATGGGGCCCGCCCCGCCGCTTGTTGCCGCCAGCAGCAGCAGCCGCAGCAACGGCAAGGGGATCAAAGCGGCGCTGCGCCCTCCATTCGTCTTGTTTCAGGAAAGGGCACGAACGCGCGCGCGCCGAAACAGCGAGACGAAAGATCGATGGCGACCGCTTGCGCTTCCAGGCGGGAGGAGAGCAGCGCCGCTCAACTGAGTGGGCCGCCCATAATAACTCCACTCTCCTCCCTCGAATGCGCAGTAGCACTTCTTTTGCCGGCCGCTCGGTCTCTCGCGCGCTGCTTGAAAACCCGCCGGCCTGCCGGCGACAAATTCGATTTGCCAGTTCTCAACTCAGCTCTGACGCCCCATCTCCTTCCTCTCTTCTCCTCCTCCTCCCCCCTCCCCACCCATTGTGGAAAAGGGGCTCGGTATGACATGATGCGAGAGCGTCCATCCCCCCAGCACGTTCAGTGGTTCAGTGTGAGGGACTGCCCGAAACAGCCGTCGGGTTGGCCATCGTAGATTTCGATAGCTGGTTCCAGGCGAAAAAAATTCTGACAAAGAAGAATGGCGGGAGGGACGGCAAAGAAGTCACTGGGGCAGCGGGCCTTGAAATTGGCCATTTGGCAGATTGCTTGCCGGTACAAGCGTACCCCTTCAATTCCGATGCTGTCTCTGTGTCAATGATGGATCTCGAACTAGCCGAAAGGGCATTTTGAGAAAAGGAGCAAGGCGTCGACTGACAAAATGGCCTCTGGCTGTGGCTACATAACAGTTAGGAATACTGAGACGCTTTGGGTGCGCATTACGCAGTGCCTGTTTTGTCGAGATAAAGCGAGCTTACTGTTCGCCTTTAATGAGATGTCCTTGAGCAGGATCGCTCTGGCGGTAGCGTTCCACGCCAGGTAGCTCTGATCGAAGAGCAGAGCTGGAGCCGACATCGCCTTGTAGTCTAGGTCGGGGTGCCTCTTGAGGAGCTCATGCTTGAGACTGTTCTCGATGTAGTAGCAGCCGCTGCGGTCGCTCTTGTTCGGATAGGACCGGTTGCCGCCTCCGGGACTGGCGTTGGTGGGGTCGTGGAAGAAGTAGCTGATGTGCTTGAACCCGCGGTCATCAAGCCAGTCGACGGCCATCTTGCCAGCCGTCTGGTACTTGGGCATCAGTCGGGTCAGCGTGGGGTACTTGTCGCCCTTCTGGTCGAACTCGCCCATGGAGCCGATGCCAGTCAGCACCGGCACGCCCATCTGGCCCTTCCATAGGGGGCTGATCGTGGCCACCGAAGTCAGCGCGTAGTTGTTGGCGAAGCCGAGGATGGCGTCCACGGCGCCGGCGCAGTTCCGGTCGACCAGGCGCATCACGCCGACCGCCAGGTCCGAGACGTCCGTCTCGCTGAGGTTGACGCGCAGGTAGTCCTTCTTCAGGAGGCGCAGTCTGTCCGTAACGTCCTCCATCGCCAGATCCACCACTGGCATGGCCACCGGCACAGTCAGGCCGAACTCGTTGAGAACGGGACTGCCGACGGTCTCTGGCAGGGCGACCACCAGGTTCACATGGTCTTTGGCACGAACGGTTGTTGGCACGACGGCGAGGGCGACGAGCAAAGGCCACAGCAGAAGAGGCTGCCGCATTCTTTGGCGCACAGAGGTCCGGTGCTCCGGTGGCGAACGTCGCGTCAAGTGACACCACATCACACCACACTCCCGTCGGTAAAAACCTGCAGCGCAAGATGGCGGGGTTGGCTTTCCCTTCTGTCAGTTCAGTTGATGCGCGTACACGAAGAAAGCGAGAGGGCCAATTTGTTCACCGCGCGAGGGCCGCATCGCGTTCGGAAACGAGGAGGGGCCGAGGCGTAAATGATAGGCCTACCCGGCAAACACATAAGGGGCCGTGAAGAAAAGACAAAGGCAAAGAAAATGGTTCGCAAACTACACAGGCTACCTGATAGGCATACGGCAAATACCATCGCAGCATCGCAAGGCAATAGACAGACGAGAGCTGTGTAGAGGTTGTGTCTGCGTCTAAACGCTAGAACCATCCTACAGGAAGAGGCAAATCTGGCTTCGGTGCTTAATTAGATTTTCTCTCTGGAGACACAACTAGAATACGGGGTTGAGGATTTCATCTGCATACCCATTAGAAATGCAGTGACCGACCGACCGACCGCTCGCAAAATTAGCCATGCGTTAGCAAAATGTACACCTATCTCGGATAGCATGTTGCACATTGTCGTACATCTTCTTCACAAAGCCTACATAGAGCGCTTATCAGTAACTGAGATTATACATACGTAAACTCACGTGTCTTAACGAACGAGCTTGAGTAAAATAGCGGGCGCAATAAGTCAACAAACTGCGTTTGTGGCAGTCATTCTCGAGTTTGACTTCTCTGACAAATCTCGAAATTGAGCGTGGTACATACGTGTAACCTGAGATCAAATTACGACAAAGTGCGTAGTTTCTGCACGACTGCAAGATTGACAAAATGAGGCAACTCAATAAGTAATAGAGTTACACGTACAGTATGTAACTCCCCACGCAAACTGTACCCTCCGTAGACAGTTGATCAGAATGTGATGACGGAATTCTGCTGAACGAATTACGCCAACGCAAACATATTCGCAATCGGGTTAGGCAGCTTTGTATTTATTGTAGGTACTGCTATGTTTATAGCATTGAAGAGTAAGCAAAGTTGGTGCGCTTGACTAATTGAAGTAAATTGTCTATCTGAATTTCACCAGCGTCTACTGCATCCGATCAGGCATTGGCAATCAAACGCTGTCAGACTTCGCGCCATGGCTCGCATTCGTACGGAAAGAATGGCGCGACAACATACTGACTGCCAAAGGGCGAACGCGGAGCCCACAGTGTCGTCGCCGCTTCGCGCTTGGCTAGTCTGCGAGCAAGCCTGCCTATTACCTCGTCAACGCTGGCTGACAACACAGCAGCACAGAGGCTAACAAGCAGCCACGGTAGAACAGAGACATATGTGGGCAGGCCCCACGTGCCGGGTTTCCCCCGCAGCAGCAGGCCGCACAGTCTACTGCAGTATTTATGAGTGGCGAAGGGCGCTCGGGCAGACAGAAGCCTTCCCCATTGCCGTTTGTTTACTTTCAGCGCCAGCGCCGTGGCGCTTAGTGGAAATGCCAGTGTTGCCGACGAGAGGCGAAGCGGGGTGGAGAGCGCACGCGATTTTGTGCGCGCGCCCAAGCATGCACCCGTGCGAAATCGTCAGCGGCCGCGCGTGCGCGCATGGAAAACCCGACGGGCCACATCCCATCATAGATAACCTTGGAGCGGACTGGCGAGCGGCCGCAACAGTAATGTACAATGTATGTACATGCGGGCAGTTGTGCCGCATGCCGCAATGTACATGCGGGCAATTGTTACACACTCAAAAATGCAGATTGCCACGGTGAGAATTACACTAGCGACGTGATGTAGCCTTCGTTGAAACACATGATGACATTAACATCGTGCAACTTGGCTAGGCACTGGATTTGGCACTGGCACTTGGCAGTTTCACGCATTGTGGGTACAGTATGCAACCGCAACCTGGTATTCAATTGCATACCCTAAGTATCTGAATGACAAGCGTGCTGGTAACTGCACGAACTGCACGCAACATTCAGTGACGCGCACATTTGGGTGCATTTGCTTTTGGGAACCACTGAGATTCCACTGAATCCACCCCACCCTACACTTCAAGAGACGCAGTCACCCCAAAGCACAGGTTGGACTCATTCCGTGGCCTGCAGTGATTCTCCAAGGATCGAATGACGCAGATTGAAGCGTCGCGCGCGCTCTTTCGGAGAGGGCTAGGCGAGGGGAATAAAATCGCTCAAGCAACAGAACGCGGGCACAGAGCGTCTGTATGGAACGTCCGCAGGGGGAGAGTGGGAAGAAATACCGAGCGCGCGCGGCGGCTTTCACGGGGCGACCATTTAGACAGAAGGCTTGGAGGGATCCAAGGAAACTCATTAAGGGAGAGGTTCCTCGGGGACTGTTTGACTAGCCGAGGAGAGGGAGGGAGGGGAGGGAGGGAGACAGCTGATAAATCTATCGATTTTCGCTTTGGGAGACGCGCGCCACAGTACCTACATTCCCGAGATTTGCTCCTACTCCTCCGCCTCTCTCTCTTTCCTCTCTGAGTTATTGGCCGCCGCCGAAGGTACACACCTACGGACGGAATAGCTAACGAACCAAGGAAGGGGGGTCTTTCGCGAGAAACAAAACGTTTAGCGGGCGAGAGAAACCGATAGAGGCGCCGGAGGAATATGAGGCCTCTCAGAAGCCCTCTGTAATAGCCACTTTGCCACGGGATGAGAATGAAGAAGAACAGAGAAAGAAGAAGAGGAGGCGAAAGGATCGGCCGGGAAAAAGACGAGTGAGCGCCGGCCGAAACCACCTGGGAAATTCAGCTAATCAAGCGCGACGGCCGGGCGCGCTCGCAATTTGGATGATTGCTAGCGGTGTGCTGCGGTCGGCAAAGACACCACAACCTTGGTACGGAAGCGTACGTAACAAGCCGTCTGGTCTAGGTGTATAGTGCGATGCACAATTATGTATGGGACAAAGATCGAGGCTATTCAATGGTCTGGTGATTCATTGTCCTTTGGCGGAAGGCACAAACAGCTTGCGAAGCAGGAAATGACAAAGTGTTTGTGACGAAAACAAGGCTGAGAACGCGACTCACAGATGACGAAGCCTCAACGAGTGACGACAACCACAGAACGCACTGTACCATCACACGGTCAAATGTGGCTCTTTCTCAGTTTTAGCACCCACCAATCCATGTACAATGTGACCTGCAGCCCGCCAGAAGTACCGTACTTCTGCGGGTAATGTTCTGAAGCTAATACGACTGCCAGCAGCAGTTTCCACGGGCTTCGAAAGAGCTGCGCCGGCCAACTTGAATGCGCATACACCCGACGACTTGGAATTTATTGGCATAGCCAAGTCGCTGGGTCAGAAGATATATGTGGCAGTTGCTTTAAAATCGCTTGCATTTCTGGGTGTGTACATACAGCGGGCCTTGTTCGACAGGCAAATCGCCTGGGGGATTGTTTACCAAAACGCGGAGTTCTCATATTCTCGAGGGTAAGGGTTCTGCACTCGCGCGCTTTGGATCGACGGCGTTACATTAAAAGTCCATAGAGCGGCTCATTGCAACTGAAATGTCACATGAAGTATGGCAGAGCATCTGAGCATTCCACTCTAACCACACTGAAAGCTCGATTGCCGAATATTCCCATACTTGTGTAATGATTTGTCGGTCACAAGTGTTTAAGCAAAACTTCGCAAAAGGTGGGGAGATTTAATTGGTCTCATAATTAGCTTGGATTGGTCATAAGCTGCCCCCCCCCCCACCCTCCCCTCTCACTGCAGCTTCCATGCACGTAATAGAGCCATGGTACAACGCATCGCACGGCACGGAATGGAGGTCCACACAAATCGCTGGAATTAAACAGAAAAGCACTGAGTGAACTGGCATGGAAACGGAACAAAACGGGCCCGCTGCCATTGACGCAGCATCCTGGGAACACGTGCGTACGTGCATATCCGTCAAAATCTATAAGTAATCTAAAGTGGAGCGATATCTATAAGGTCTGACTGTGGGGATGGGGGGGGGGGGGGGAGGGGTGTGGAGTGTTTGAGGAGCCGCCTCCTCCTCACCTTGGCTTCACTCATACGTCTGCATGTTGCACGCAAACACAGCGAACCTCACCGTTGGCCTGCAGGGAGGCGACCTTGGCTACCTCCTCCATCTGCGCTCTGGTAATGTTGGTCTCGTCGAAGAAGCTGTACTTGTAGAAATTGATGTCAGTCCGGTTGAGCCTGTACTGGAGCTGCCGGACGATGCCCAGCAGGGCGAAGTAGCACTCCGACTGCTGATCCCGGACGTTGTGCAGGAAGAAGAAGAGTCGCTCCCAGCCGTTGGCCGACATCAGCCAGCTGGTCGTCTTGCCTAATGACGAGTAGGTCCCAGAAAGCCGGGTCAGGGTGGGGTACTCGGCCGTCTTATTGTCCATGGTGTGCGCCTTGGCGGCGGTCGTCAACACCGGCACTCCCGTCTGGTTCGGTCCCCAGAACTTGGCCAGTCGGGTCACCGGCGCCAGGGCAAAGACGCTTGCAAAGCCGAACACAACGTCGACCTGCCTGTCGCAGTAGCGGTCGATGACGCGCTGCGGGGCCAGCGCCGCGCTGAGGTTCGTGTCGATGAAGAAGAAGGGGTTGGTGGAGCCGGAGGCCGGATGAGCGAACCGGACCCCGTCTACCAGCCGGCGTTTAGTGACCGTCTCCCAGGCCAGGTCGAACACCGGCCTCACTTGTAGGATGGTCATCTTGAAGGGATTCCTCTGCAGGCTTCCAGGCTGCTCCGGTAGCAAAACCAGCATGAAGAGCTCGTCCCGGTTCGTTTGGGAGAGCTGGACCAGCCAGGGCAGTAGGAACGCGGCCACCCAAGCCGGCCAGGTCGCCATTCCAGTTCAAAGCTCCACGTCAGTGGAAGTCCATGGTGCTGGCGGCCAGGCTCACCTCTCGCGCGCTCTAACTGGAACGAGCTGATTAGACAAGCCAGAGGCGGCGGGAGGCGGCGGACCCGCGCGTTTGATTCGAGCACTGCCTAGCGCCGGCAAAAGCTGTGGAGGAACGGCAAGAGGGAGACAAGTTCCTTCAGCGAAGCGCACCGACAGTAGAGCGAGAGAGAGAGAGACACAGAGGCAAAGACACCGGCCTTGAATAATAGGCCGCCTACGGCCAAGAGACCCGCTCGAGTGTGCTGCCCCTTAGGCCGCGCGCCCTCGACCGGTCTTATAGCCCCTCCGTCCCGCTCTTTATCACGGCCGGGGGAGCGAGTAGATGCCAGGCGAAGCATGGAACGGGACAGATAAGCTTGGACCTCTCGGCGGCCAAGAAGGCACTAGCGGAGAGGGCGGGAGAAGGAAGAGAAGAGAAGAAATCATTTCCATGATGAGAAGGGAGGCAGGTCGAATGAAAAGCGTAATTAGTGGGGCGCGATCCCAGCCCCATCTTACAGCGTGTGCTGCACTGTGATGCTTGCGTAGGGTAGTACATATAGAACATCAGAGGAGACCCACACAACGAATAGTCAGCGATGCGTGAGCAGGTTTGTTGACGGGTTATTCATACGAATGGCTGCGTCATATGCTACGTCTGGGCAATACTACTCTAACGACGACACGCGATGCGTCGCACTCCTGGCGGACAACGACAAAACCAGCACTTTCTCTGAGCAGCGAATTCGTGCTGTGTCCCGAACTCACAGTGTGCCGCCATCGATGCCGTCTTCAGCGTCCGCGCAATCGACTCTCTGCTCGTCGTTCCAGGCTCCCGCTCGTTGAAGTGCGTGTGTGCAGACCGGTAGCCTAGACGGGCATTGTTCTTCATGAAGGAATAGTAGTAGAGCAGGGCGAAGTAGCACTCCGAGGCTGGCTCCTTCTGGCCGTTGACGTGAAAGTAGAAGAAGGCGTTCTTGTAGGCGTGCCGGAAGGCGAACAGCTGGATGCTCCTCCCCAGGTGCCGGAAGGTGCCCGTCAGCCGGATCAACGTCCGGTAGTCCGACCGGTTGTCCATGGTGTGCGCTCGACCGATGGTGGTCAGCAGCGGCGCGCCCTTGCCATCGGACCACAGGCGGGCCAGTCGGGCCGTCGGCGCCAGTCCGAAGACGCAGGCGAAGCCGAAGATCGCGTCCACCCGTCCGTGGCAGTACCGGTCGATGGCCAACTGCGGCCCGATGGCCTGACTGAGGTTCGTGTCCAGGAAGTCGAATGGAGGCTCAGACCACAGGGTCGCCGGCCTGGATCCCGGCTGCGTGGTCACGGCGAAGTGGACCCGGTCCACCAGGTGGCGCCTCAGGACCTCCTGCCAGGCCAGGTCGATCACGGGCCTCACTTGCGGTCCGCTGAGCTGACTGGGATTCCAGATCGTGGTCCCTCTGTGCTCGGGGAGCAGCACCACCAGGTGGAGCGGTCGCCAGTCCTGCTCCCAGCCAGCCGCTCCCAGTAAGAGTGCGAGTCCCACTGACACCGTGAGAAGCCAACACGACGCCATGTTGAAAGCTCCAGACCGGTTTCCGCTATTGTGCCACACACAACGAACACAGCGGCATGCCGTCGAGCGTTAATTACGGGCGCCCGAGTTGGCTTGCGCAAGGCTAATGAGCCTTTGCCCTACTCGTTTGACCCTTCCCTCCCTTCTCTGCCTATCTCTCTGTGTATGACGTCTTGATGCCTACTGACGACGAGCCGGCGAACCATTCAGCCTTTGAGCGATGCGGATGGATGAGTTGACATGACTCTCCATGGAGCGCGTTATGTGGACGGCCCATCCCCTTCACAAGCCTTCACAAGCATAGGAGAGGCGCGCGCACGAGCGAGGGAGAGATCAAGACCTATGCACGCGCGAACACACAGACAAACCCGACAAGAAATGGGCGCGGAATTCAAGGCCGAATGCAGGGAGGGCGGAGACAGAAGTACGCGCTCGGGGATACCACCCCAGCTTTTCATTCTTTCCTTCCGTCCCTCCGCCGAGACGAAACCAGGGTTCTCATTTGGCAATCCCGGGCCCGTCGAGACCGCCAAGCGGCCCCCGCCCCATAAATGGCCTTTTCTCAGTCTGGGAGAAAATTGAGAGGAAGCGGCCGCCGCGGCGGCGGAGGCATGGAAAGGGCGGGAAGTGGTGTACATAGTTGGACCAGAAGTGTGTTTGAGGGCGCAAAATGCGCGATCGTAAAAACTGGCCGAACAACGGGGACGTTAATCGCGAATTCGCCGACAACTGACGCCTCCGCCTAGAGTTGTCCGCGAGGGTGCAAAGAGGGCAGTGAAAAAGTTCCGCCCTTCGAAAGAACGGTCCAATAAAGTACCGGGAGACGAATTGGTTTCCGCCATCATTTGAGGAGAGGGAAAGGGACCACCTATGTGTGGCAGACAAAGGCTTTGAACGCGCAAAGTACCGTGGATCAAGAGGCGCTCTCGATTCACTTACAGTATGTGGTGAGTACTGTACCTACCTGTTTGTTACGTGCATAAGGCGTCCACGCGGTGGCACTGTAGCCACGCACTGTATGTAGCATAGGAGCCAGTGTATTGTATTGTAACTGCAGGGAGAACCTTGCAACATATGGTAAATGAGATACAGTAGCCCACTGTATCTCACTTGCCCATGATTACTATATATAGATGGATGGATATGTACGTGTTTCTGTTTAAACACGCAGGTTGTCGCGTATAGACTGGCTTCAGTTTGATAACAGCGGTTGGATAACATATGTACCGGACAAATTCTGGCGCGGGAACTGGCGCATAAACAGTCAAAGGCACAAAGTGGGGCGGTATGCATTAATGTCCACCTACATAGTTCTGACTGCACCGTATGTACATACGTGCAGGAAGCCGCACAACATGTACATATAGTGTCGCAGCTTTAGATTGTATCCAACGCTTCCCACCAACAAAGTTAGCTTGGCAATTTGTGAGAGCGGCCTGAAAGCCGGACCGGATAAAAGAGGGCCGGATATAAAAGGCGTCTTAACTCTAAGACGGGCGGACGGATTGTATACTCCTGCTCTCTGCTACGTACTTAATTGACTCCAGAACACAGTATTCTCTGAATAACGCCCGTGGAAAACACGCTTTCGGCGTCTGAACGTGGCCAAGTAATAAAATACGCATATTCACACTTTAGACGATTTCACGTGGCAAACAGTGGCCGTAGAGCGTGCACACGTCTGCGGATGAATTGTTACATTCCTACAAGTGATGTGGAAGGGGGGGGGGGGGGGGGTGTGGGAGCGCTACAGTTTCCGGAATGTAGCGCATAGTTCAATTTGGAATGCATTCCTTGGCACACATTTAGGCTCACGAAGTGGGAAGTCTAGCAGCAGTTGACCAGGGGCATGAAAAGGACTGGCCAATCATCAGACGCGCGCTGCAGCAACAGCGCATCCATCACTTTCCCGCCGCACGGCGCGCTGTATCTTGTGTGTACTGCGCGGAACGCACACACGTTTTTCGCCGCCGGTGCTTGTGCGCCCGCATCTCATTCCAGTAATAGCTCCCTGGGTTCGCTGTAGGTTGGATGGATACAGGCTGCTCAGTGGTGCATGGGGAGAAATTCTGGCCGCTTAGTTCCTAACACCCGTAGATCCCCTCCTCCTCCCCCCCCCCCCCCCGTTGCTTCTGTGTACGAACAGGCATTTTGGCAGGTATGGAATATGTACCTACAATGTACCCACTGTGGAGTTACGGACTACGGTAAGCATGTTTCTACCTGATGCGGTCGTGGCACTTGAACATTTGTGGACGTTTGCCAAGGCGTCTCATCCATCACCCGCGTATGACAGTACCGGTTATGATTAGGCGCTGTAAATGAGAACTTGGTGCCTAACGATGATCTGTGAATCCAGATGACGGACACATGCTCTGCCGTTCGGATTAGCTGTGGAGATGTACCTAACCTATGGTAAGTAACCCTGTTGGCCCGCCCTCAGACAATGTAGATTTCAGACAGAAGAACTGGTCCAGAATTCCTTCATTGAACGCCGTCCGAGTGCTTCTTATTTCTGGTAGTCGTTCAGTAAGTATGCACCGTGTGACTGCACAGTAACGTTGTTGTTTGGCATTATCAATCAACTCAAATTCCTTCGGTATTGTATATATGACTTCAAATTGTAGCCACTCCAAAACAGTATCCCCAGAACAATCTCTTTTGTCTCACCACCATAGTTGGCGCCGACGTTGTTAGTCAGGAACTGCCTTGTGTATCCCACTCCCTTCTCCGAGTGGAAAGGGGCGTGCCTGAGCGTCAGATTGAGCGTGGCGTTCTTCCAGCCGTCCACCAGCGTGTTTCCGAACAGCTTGCAGTAGGTGTCGTCCAGAACTTCGGAGAAGAAGAAGTTCTGAAGGTGTTTTGTTGGAATTATTGAAGCGACCGAAAGAATCTGAGGTATCGTATGAAAATTTGAAGAAAGCAAAGCGTCTCCAGTAAGTTCCTCCACCGTTTCCCCTCCTCAACAGTAACCCACCAGCAGAGGAGGTTGAAATAAGACCCCCGCCTTCGAACAAACAGCACCGCCCCCCCCCCCCACCACATCCCTGGGTGGATTGAAAGAATTATTGGAGAAAGGTTAACACTAATTACTGTGTATGTCTAAATATAGTGCAACAACGTGCATAAGGTGCACTGTGTTGTATAGTGCGTCCTAGTGTCCACTGTGTGCCAACCATACCTGTAACGCGCCCCCTCGGGGAGGGGAGAGGGGGATAATCCGGATTTTAGAGGGGGGGGGGGTGGGGGAAGGTTTCACAAACCGAGGAGGGGGGTCAAAACGACCTAAAAATTTGGCAAAAAAGTAAGGGAATTTTGCAAAATTTGGGTAAAAAGTGACAAAAATCGCTTAATTTTGATGGAAAACAGCCTAAATATAGCGCCGAAGGCGAAAATTGTTGCAATTTTTGGGAGGGGGGTCTTTCAGGCTGGGTAGGGGGGGGGGGGTAGGGGGGGTGGGGGGGGAGATCTCCGGCCAGGGGGGTCCCCCCCCCCTCCCCCCCCCCCCCCCCCCAGCGTTACAGGTATGGTGCCAGCGACAAAACGCACCGTTACACGCGCTTACCCATTCGTAGACGTAGTAGTACTGTCCCCAGTCGAACCTCTTGGCGAGACTTCCTAACATTCCCTTGACCGGTTCGTGCTTAGAGGAGAACCTTGTGAGAAGTCGGTTGTACTTCTCCTTGTCTCCCAACATGTCCTGACCTCCGCCAGGCGTCATGACAAGGACGGCCTCGTTGTCTTTGTAATAGGACAGTATTCGGAGCGTTGTAGCAATTAGGTAGTCGCAAATCGGCCCGAACACAACGTTGGCCTAAAGCGGGCGGTGGATAAAAGATCGACGACGACGACGGCGGCGGCGGCGGCGGCGGCGGCGGCGGCGGCGGCGGCGGCGACGACGACGACGACGACGACGACGACGACGACGGCGGCGGCGGCGGCGGCGGCGGCGACGACGACGACGACGACGACGACGACGACGACGACGACGACGACGACGGCGACGGCGACGACGACGACGACGACGACGACGACGACAAAACCTACCTCTCTCTCCTTGGCTTCCAACACTCTGTGAGCGACACTCTGTTGATCTACGCAACTCCCAGTTGTGCCCTTTAGCAGCTTGAGCCACACTTGCCCGTTGAAGCTTCTGTTTGAAGCGATCTCAATTGCATACTCCAATATCGGGAAGACGTTGTCCATGTTGCCCTGATAGGTGCGATCGTCGGGGAGCAGGGCTACCGCAGTTAGAGGCAGCTGCTCATACCCTGTGCGTGTTTCGGCCCCCAACACGCACAGGAAGCAAAAGACGCAACAGCGCCCCGGGTGCATCCCGGACTATGCCTCGTCGCGTCTAAGACAGCTGTCCTTAATTCACTCGAGGCTCCAAGCTCTCAATGGACGCCCTACGGCTCTTTCAGCATTCATCTTGCATCCCCTCAAAGAGAAGAGAGGGAGGGGTGGAGGGGGGAACAAAGGGCCTTATATCAGGCGTTTTTCCACGCGTCAGAATTGGCTACTCTTGCTGCAGCGAGGCAAGAAGGAGGAGGAGGCGACATCGAGGCGCCGCCGCTCTGCCATCAACGCGAAGCGGCCGCTATTTATCGAACAAATGAGCTGCGCATAAAATTCCACCCTCTCTGGGGGAGAGAGGGAGGGAGGCGCTGGGATTGCTTCGGGGGGAGCTTACGTAATTCCCCACCCCCCCCCCCCCCCCCACTCTTGCTTGGGTTGGAGGGTATTCCAGACAGACGTTGGAGTGGCTTCCACCGAAGAGGTGGAGATGTTTTTTATTTCTAAAGAGAGGCGATCTTGATAAAGGGAAGGGATGGGGAAATTTGGGTGGGCGGGCGGCTTCTGTGCCTGAAGCTATTCGGCCGAATAATCTGCATGAGCGTTTGAGCTCTCCGCGTACTTTTTTGCGGGGAATTTTTTTCTGTTGGTTGTGGCGCTACGTAGATTGGGTAACGTGAGAACTGTGTACTTTTCTAACGCCTGCTTGCTAGTTCTGCCAATACATACATGTATGTAGCATTTAGGAGTCTCGTTGATCTGAGAATGCGTGAGCCCAGATTTTCAAGGATTGGCCGAGAATAAAGCGAGTACGCACACTTTTACGCAAAAGTCTTACGTTGCACGGAGGGCACAAGCTCCTCATACCATAACCAACTACGTACCATGATATAACTTGATGCCTACATGAGTGCACCTGCACTTATGTCGAGACACACACATCTACATTACTATGCCAAAGAGGCCTTTTGTCCGTCCGTCCGAGTACGCTTGCCTCCCTAGCACTTCGCCACGCGACGCTTCAGCATGCGCCTGCCTCGCTAGCACTTCGCCACGCGAAGCTTCAGCACGCGCGCGCTAGGAAGCCAGCGGGATGCCAGCGGCGTCCCGCAGAGAAGCTCGCTCGCTTCGATCGATCGACCGCGGAAAATCAATCGCTGCACGGCCAGCGTCGCCTGTTGCTGCCTGCCTTCAACGCAGGCTTTGCCTGAACAGTACGGCAATGCACGGTAGCAGAGCCTTGCAAAAGCGAACAGTGCGGCAGTGCGCGGTACACCAGAGAACCTTGCAATGTGCAATTGCAACAGAGCCGAACAGTACGACAATGCTCGCACAGGCAATTCTAGCCGCTTCAGCGACTATTTCGCTTGCAACAGGATAGATCTTGCAACAGGACAATCGGCCCGCTCTCTAGCATTTGTTTTGCGCGCCGCTTTGTACGGCGCGTTCGCGAGGCAGTCAGCGCTGTTGGCTTGCAACAGGACAGACTTTCTGCAACAGGACGCTGCAACGGTACAGACGTTGCAACAGGATGGTCGTGCGAGGCGACCAGCGCCATTGGCTCGCAACAGGACAAAATTTTGCAACAGGACAGATCTTGCAACAGGACAGACCTTGCCACAGGACAGATTTTGCAACAGGACAGTCCTTGCAGCAGGACAGATTTTGCAACAGGACAGACCTTGCAACAGGACAGATCTTGCAACAGGACAAATCTTGCAACAGGACAGACCCTGCAACAGGACAGATCTTACAACAGGACAAATCTTGCAACACGACAGATCTTCCAACAGGACAAATCTGCAACAGGACAGATTTTGCAACAGGACAGATCTTGCAACAGGACAGACCTTGCCACAGGACAGATTTTGCAACAGGACAGACCTTGCAGCAGGACAGATTTTGCAACAGGACAAATCTTGCAACAGGACAGACCCTGCAACAGGACAGATCTTGCAACAGGACAGATCTTGCAACAGGACAAATCTTGCAACAGGACAGACCCTGCAACAGGACAGATCTTACAACAGGACAAATCTTGCAACACGACAGATCTTCCAACAGGACAAATCTGCAACAGGACAGATTTTGCAACAGGACAGATCTTGCAACAGGACAGACCTTGCCACAGGACAAATTTTGCAACAGGACAGACCTTGCAGCAGGACAGATTTTGCAACAGGACAGACCTTGCAACAGGACAGATCTTGCAACAGGACATATCTTGCAACAGGACAGATCTTGCAACAGGACAAATCTTGCAACAGGACAGACCCTGCAACCGGACACATCTTGCAACAGGACAGATCTTGCAACAGGACAGATTTTACAACAGGACAAATCTTGCAACAGGACAGACGTGGCAACAGAATGGTCGCGCGAGGCGACCAGCACCGTTGGGTCGCAACAGGACACACCTTCTGCAACAGGACAGATCTTGCAACAGGACAGATTTTACAACAGGACAGATCTTGCAACAGGACAGACGTGGCAACAGAATGGTCGCGCGAGGCGACCAGCACCGTTGGGTCGCAACAGGACACACCTTCTGCAACAGGACAGATCTTTCAACAAGACAGACCTTCCAACAGGAGAGACCTTGCAACAGGACAGGCCTTGCAACAGAACAAACCCTGCAATAGGACAGACCCTTCAACAGGGTAAATCTTGCAACAGGCCAGACCTTGACAATGAACAAACAGGACGGACGTTGCGGCGCGCGTGCGAGGCGACTAGCCGTTGGCTCACAACAGGAGAGACCTTGCAACGGACAGACCTTGAACAGGACAGATCATGCAACAGGACATTACGGCCATTGACGACTACATTCCATGGTATTCAGATCTAAGGAATTCTTCTGCAACAGGAGGGAACGGCTAGTACACACATATTAAAAGTAGCAGGCCGGTCGAACGTCTGTCAGCGGAATCCATTTCAGCCAAATTGAAGCCCATTAGTCATGCGGCGGCAACGATTACGCTTGAATGAGCAACGCTGGTGGTAGGCAGCGTTTTAATCCATTTCTTTACCTGGAGATTTTGTCATTCGTGTTTGAGCGGACAATGTGTGTATCCGTTTCTACATCTGACGAGCAGCTTACAAACGCGGGTGATTGTGCTTAAACAAAGACCCCGATTGGTTTGTGACTTCTTTTCGCCTTTGAGCATCGAGCGCTTTTTCCGGCGTGAGAATAGACACGCCTTTGAATGGACGAACTCGCGGAGAATGCAGGTTAATCGGTATGCATGCAGCTTCAATAGACGCCAGAGCAGTATACAATTGTACATGTTGGCTAGCGAAGTGTATGTTCTCAACAGTAGTGTTTCGAATACAGTGCCCGCGTTTGTTTACTTTCCAGCTGGTGTGACTTTAGTGACGTGTACGCACCTTACGCACTGGGTAATTTGAGAAAGTATTTGTGCGCGTAATCGAACATGACGCGCCTTGCAGTTTCAAACAGTGTTAACTTATTCACTTTTTGATGGCCGGAAGTTGTTGCTCGTTGATGGAAGCGTCATACGATATCTCAGAAGTTTTGAATCGGACCCGCCGGAATAATCAGCATTTGTAATTGTAGTGCCGTCTCGCGTAAGGCACTCGCTTGTTTACATCGGCGGAGCCAACTTTTGAGTAGGCAACCAAGTTCCGACTATCGATCACTCCAACTCGAGCGCCTGTTACATTTCCGCCGCCAAAAACGACGCTTTTTCGAGGCGCGAACGCTTACGAGCGGCAAAAGAACTCCCTTCGCAAATGAAGTTCCCTTCAGTTGTTGCTTTGTTGGCGTTTGCGGTCGTCAGCCACTGCGCAAGTTGGGGGCTGGCCGAGACCCCAGTGCAGATACAGGCTCGACGTGCCAGAGAAGGTTGGGAATTTGAAGAAGGAAAATCGCAATTTTTCGCCGGAAATTTGTGTAGTTTGCCAGAAGTTCCTTGTCGCACCTACAAATGTACCGAAGACGCGACAAAGTTGGGAACACTTTGTAGTACCTATGTATCACGGGACAAGCTACATAGGTATGTGGAGCCAAGCTTGAGAATCACGAATTTGACGCACCCTTGGTCCCATTCTGGTCGGAGTGCTTCTTTGCAGGTGCTCCTGCACGCATAGAGGTGCTTTGTGTAGTCACGTAACCATTAGTCTTGTGCGTTTTGTTTTAACTCGCTGAGTAGTGTTCCACCACAAGACGACGTTTTGGGAACGCTTTTTGAAAAAGCGTTCCGAGGCGCTTTGGCTGCCAAAAACATTGGTAGCCAAAAAGAGCGTTCCCCGGCCGGTACGACTTTGGCGGCCAAAATCGGACCGGACGGGCCGAGCCGGCCAAAACGCGCTTTGGCCGCCAAAATCGGCGGCGATTTTGGCGGCCAAAATTTTCTCTTTGGCGGCCAAAATCGGCGCCGATTTTGGCCGCCAAAGCTCGCGTGGTGGATTTTGGCCGCCAAAGCGTGCGCCCAGCCGCTCCGGGCCGTCGGCCTGTCTGGCAACTTTGGCTGCCAAAGTTGGTGCCGATTTTGGTCACCAAGCCGCGTTCTTTCTGGCCCGGCCCGTCCGGTCCGATTTTGTCAGCCAAAATTTGGGCTAAATCTGAACGAGTCCACCCCTTTTACTGAACGAGTCCACCCCAAAAGTCTGAATGAGTCCACCCCAAATTCTGAATGAGTCCACCACCACCCCCGTTCAGCAAAGCAAAGGTTGTGCGCCTAGCTCCGCGTGAGCGACCGCACTATGGTGTTGTGCAGGCATGTTTAAATCGGTTCTTGCACACACATAGTGCTTTGGACGCCGGAGCTTTGCGTATGTAGAACTGTTCCTTACATGATTCAGCAAATGGCCGTCTCCTTGTTTCTTTAAATTACTTTCAGACACAGTATATTCCTTCCAGTTCAGGCTATGCTTAGGCTCGTTCTGCGCCCACAGTCCACAGGAGTCAGTCGGCGTCGCAGTCTGGCGGGTCGAAGCTTAGGCTTAACGCGACCGGTGACCGACTTCAGGGCGCGCGGAGCGCGCCCTGAAGTTGGTGGTCGCGCTAAGCCTAAGCTGAGACCCGCCAGGCGCGACGCCGGCCGAGTTTTAGTGCAAACTGCAAGTGGGATGAACACTCCTCCATCCACTTCACCTCCTGCTCAGGCCGGTTGTGCCCCTTTCCTGCTAGCACTTGCGACAGAAAGGCGCGTTGGTGCTACATTGATGGCAGTCACACTAATGCGTCTGCTAATTCTCTGCAAGGGGGGGGGGGGGGGGGAGAAGGTGGGGAATGAGGTGTTGTGGGGGAGGGGGGCATCGCTACTCGGCGCGCCTGCTCAGAATTGGGGGTGGACTCATTCAGAATTTGGGGTGGACTCATTCAGAATTTTGGGGTGGACTCATTCAGTAAAAGGGGTGGACTCGTTCAGAACTCACCCAAAGTTTGTTTCAAGCTTCATCGCCGGTTGAGGAATCAGTCCGTCAACTAGTCTGATGCTGTTCTCTACCTACGATATGTCTCTGACTCTCTGTGCAGTTCGTGGCGTAAGTGCTGCTTAGCGGTGCTGTGGTGTGTTTGTGGTGCAAGCGCACGTAGCGCTGCTTAGTAGAATTGCTGGAGTATAGGCAAGTTGCTGCGAGTTTTTGTTGTCGTGGCACACAACTGGCAACAAGTGATGCAAGAACACACACCAAAATTTCGAAATCTCGCTATCAAATCAAAAATCAGGAGAACGAGTGGACGAATTCGGCCCACTCATTCGCAATTTTTGTCATATTCGTCTTCAAGAGTCAACATGTCAACACTATTACCATCGTTTTAAGTCAGGAGCATAGTTCGGATAGTCTCGCACGGAGCGTTGCACATGTCTAACCCGATTTTGGCTGCCAGGATCCATCCTAGGCCAGCCAGCCCACAGCGGCACATTTTGGCAGCTAAAGTCCGCTCCAGGGCCGGGCCGCCGTGAGAGATTTTGGTCGCCAAAATCTGCAGGCAAGTCACATTTTGGCGGCCAAAATCGCCGCCGGGGCCGGCCCGCCGCGGCACATTTTGGCGGCCAAAATCCGCCGGGCGGATTTTGGCCGCCAAAGCTGATCCGCTTTTGGCGGCCAAAATCGGCGAGATTTTCGCCGCCAAAATCTTGCTTGTCTGCACGTTTGGCTGCCATTCTGCGGAACGCTTTTTTTTTTTGGCCGACAAACTTTTTGGCGGCCAGTCTGAGGAACGCTGGAGGAACGCTTTTTCGCGGAACGCTACTCAGCGAGTTAAACGTTGCACGGACAACCTTCTGCCAAAATTGTTTGAATTCGTATAGAATAGTCATGTATTATCAGGCTGCGGAGCGTGCATCGAAGGCGCAAGCGCCGATCGTCTCTCGCTAAGGGACTGTTGCGTGCAGACTATCAAGAGAGGACTCACCAGAGAAGCGTCGATCGCGATTTCAGACTGCTGGAACGGTAGGAAAGAAACTTTGAGAATTTCTTTCGAAATCTGCTGTAAATGCTAGTTTGTTTTCGCCATATTCAGACACCGTCCACAATCACAACTACACCCTGCTGCTGAGCGCCGTCGCTTGCCTGGACTACCAACTGTACGGATGGCTCAATTCGACGGACTTTGCGTCGGCCTGTCCGTGTTGCGTCTTTTCCCTTCTTCAAGCTTTAAACGCGCACCGTATGGATTTCGGTTAGTTCAGCCTATCCCTGCCTGCTCTACCTCAAGACGCCCGGCTGCCTCAAAATGTTCCTTCACTGGATCCTTCGGCCGCACGTGGATGGACCTTTGAAGCAGGCGAATTTTCACGCTGTGGCCACCAACTGTGGAAGGTCTGAAAAGGTGAGGATACAGCATTGTCGTGTTCGCAATAACAAGGCGAATATTGGCTAAGAGTTGAATGAAGTAAGTTTCTTGGCACGCCTTGTATGCCATTCCACTGCCTTTGGACATTGCGATTGATCGGTCGCCGGTCGGCGATGCGTGCGTTTTGAGGCTTACGAAACCTTGGGTTGTCAGATCAGATGCAAGAACTCGAGAACAACTTTTGACATCAGATTCCAAATTATCACTTGGCGACCACAATTGCAAGCTGCTGAAGAGTTTCAGACCGAATTAATCACGTATCGTCTGAATTTGAGCAAAAGTGAGTTAAAATGTTTCCACCTCATGTTGGTGATTGCATGAGATTGAGGTATGCGTTGCATCCACTTTCCGCAATCCCTCCTCAGACTGCGCAGTATGGCGCGATCTCTCCAAACTGCGCAATATGCCGCTCTCTGAAGTGTGTCCCCTTCAGACCGCGCCATAGCATGGCCGAGGGGGCACAGCAGGCCTGAGCATGAAGTAAAATATATTTCAGGAAAGTTCCCCCCTACTGGGGGGTAAGGACAGGTAAATTTGTTCGCCCTAAAGAAGACTGATGATGAACAGGCTGTGTATCTCAGATGACTTCGGGCCCTCTACTACACGAACAAATTCAGCGTGCTCTGTTCATGCGCACGGCGCTTATCACGTGCGCACAACATACATGCGGAGTACGCTATCTACATACCACTATCAAAACGTGTATGCTTCAGTGCCTGTCACCGCATCTCACACAACACAATGTCTGCACTCAGCGCAACGCGAGGGTGGCGGACCCCATGCTCTAACCCCCACTTTGACCGCTCAACCATGCACGCAAGCAGAGGGCTTCACATGCTAACAGAGCTTCTGGAGGTATTAACGTTGGTAAATGCACATTCTGCACTAATGTTGGGTAAGCGCTTTGCAGTACACACACAAACGACAAACAAAGAGACCCATAATTTGGTGAGAGTTGGGCACCCATATACAGAGCACGCTGAATTTGTTCGTGTAGTAGAGGGCCCGAAGTCATCTGAGATACACAGCCTGTTCATCATCAGTCTTCTTTAGGGCGAACAAATTCACCTGTCCTTACCCCCCAGTAGGGGGGAACTTTCCTGAAATACACACCCTGTCCATGTCCACGAAGTGGACACCTTCAGCGGGAGGGGGGGGGGGGGTCGGGGTTGGGGGGGGTGGGGTGGGGTGGGGGAGAGGTTCCTCCTCACGGACAGGTTTGCAGGAGTGGGTAGTATTGAGGTCATGAGCAAAGGGCAGATCGAATTCAGAAGCAAACACTGGATTCGTGTTCTGTGTCCTCGAAAACCCCACAGGAGGTTGGATGGACAGACAGGTCTGGCCACAGGAGGTTGGATGCACAGACAGGTCTGGCCACAGAAGGTTGGATGCACAGACAGGTCTGGCCACAGGAGGTTGGATGCACAGACAGGTCTGGCCACAGGAGGTTGGATGCACAGACAAATCTGGCCTCAGGAGGTTGGATGCACAGACAGCTATACGACTATACGAATTACGATTTCGTCATAACGTCATTCGGTCACCCACCACCCTTCTGGAGTCCACCCACAACACCTCCAATACATATCACCACTCTACAGTTCATTTCGACATTGACTATACGAATTTACGATTTCGTCATAATGTCATTCTGTCATCCACCACCCTTCTAGAGTCCACTCTCAACACCTCCAATACATATGACCACTCTACAGTTCATTTTGACATTGACTATACGAATTTTATGGCTTCGTCATAATGACATAATGTACTGGTTCCAACCTTTGGGCATCCATATCTCAAGAACCAAACAACCTAGGAAGATGAAATGTTTTACACATTTGTTCACTCTATGGAGGTCTAGGCCGGATCACTTTGATTGGCGCCCCAGCATGCACCATTAGAGCTCGGCGTAAGTGAGCTGAGATCCGCGCGCGTACCGGTTTCAACATTTGGGCATCCATATCTCAAGAACCAAACAACGTAGGAAGATAAAATGTTTTACACATTTAGTCACCCAATGGTGGTCTAGACCGGATCACTTTGATTGGCGCCCCAGCCTTCACCATTAGAGCTCGGCGTAAGTGAGCCGAGATCCGCGCGCGTACCGGTTTCAACCTTTGGGCATCCATATCTCAAGAACCAAACAACCTAGGAAGATGAAATGTTTTACACATTTATTCACCCTATGGTGGTCTAGACCGGATCACTTCGATTGGCGCCCCAGCATGCACCAGCAGAGCTCGGCCGTCTTGAGTGGGACTTCGCCAAAATTTCGGCCATTTTTTTGATCGGGGCCTACGACCGCAATACTTAACCGATCTCTGTGATTTTTTAACATAATAAATGCGGTTAGTGGGCGGTCCTAACACGCCATAAACCACTGCCCTAGCTAGTACCGTTCGCGAGAACGAGGCCGAAAACCTGGCAATTAGCTGAAGATCGCTGAATTTTTGGCACTCCGCCGCTTGAAAAGCGAAGGAGTGCTATAGGAGCGGTAAAGCCCACAGTTAACACCTTCGGGGCTGGCGCTCGCTACGAAGCACCTAGGGAGCCAAATTTTTTTTAAAAGATAGCTTATGACGACGCGCAGCGTGCTCGGGGGGTGAAAAAATTTCGGCGGTGGAAGAATTTCGCGAAAATTCAAAAATTCAAATTTTTGCTAAGTAAAAAAAAAACCACCCCACAGTTTCCGCAAAAGTGGACCGAATTTGGTGATTTTTGGATATGTTGTAGGCCTTTGGGTCCTCTAGGCGGCATCGCAGGAACGGGCTCTCTAGGTGGTCCGAGGCGGGAGTACGGTAGAAAATTCAAAATTTAAAATTTTTTTCCGGCATTTAAAAAATCATAACTCGAGTTTGCGACGGTGGATTTTCGCAAACTCTTCGATCCGGCCTAGACAATTGTGTGACCTTTCGATAGAGACCAAAACCGCCGAGATCGGTCTTGCCGTTCGGGAGATCCGCGGTGGCAAAAGTCCCGGGTCCCGAGCGGAAAATTCGGATTTTCGACTTTGAATGGATTTTTGGACCGGAAAGCGTGCTTTTAGCGGCAAATTGACCATTGTAACGTGTTCAGCGTCAAAAGTTGGTCTAGACGAACTGTCTTGACCATCTTGAGGTACCGCACCCTGGCCGCGCCGAATTTTTGAATCCCGGGGTCAAATTTTCGAAATTGTGTTTTCACTTGTTTCGGGGGTTATCAACGACGCTGAGCACGAATCCGGTGTTTGTTTTGCGATTTTGGACGCCTTTGCCCTGATTTCGGCACCCGGCCGGCCAAAAATTAGGTCCCGGGGTCGAATTTTCAAAATTGCGTTGACAGTTGTGTCTGGGCTTTCTGACGCCGCAGAACGCGAATCCGTCGTTTGTTGTGCGATTTGAGCTGCATTTAGCCTGATTTTGGCCGAATACTCACGCTCTGTAAAATTTCGCGAAATTCCGAAAATACCGTCCGCCATTGATTTTGCTGCGCCTACAGTACGCCGTCCATATAAGACGCGCTGAGAAAGGCGTCTACGCACGCGCAATCGAACCGAGTTATAGGAGCATCGTACTGTAGCACCGACGCCGTCTATCCCAGCGGGGGATCCCCCGCTGTGCAGCGTAGATAAGGCGCGCCTGTACAATTGGGGCGCCGCTGGCATTCTACATTGTGAGTGGCTATAGACAGTCAGCGGTCAGTACAGCCTGCTCTCATCGTCGTCAGTACAGCCTGCTCCAACGCGTCACTCTAAGTGTATGGCATCTTCTTAGGCCCACCCCGGGCTATAGGCCGTAGTTCTACACTGAAAAATTGGGAACAAACAAATTTTACGGGAATGCAATACTTGTTGAAGTTTCTGTGCCCCCGTCTGCTAAAACAATCACGCGGAGTGCCTATCTGACACTCAAGGAGTGTCACGTATCACTTGTTCGACAGTTTTTGTTTAATATCTCGGGAACCACTCAACCGATCTGGCTGAAATTTTAGCACAATACTTCTTGTTACTATGAACATCTATGGTGCAAATTTCAGCCCGATCGGTTAAGTCTACCTATATGACGTAGTACTAACCCCTAGTACCTGGGGGCGCACTGGCCTCCGGCCGAACAAATTGGGTTGAGCGCTTACGCGCTCAACCCGATGGGAGAGTGCTCACCCCACTTGCAGTTTGCACTAAAACGCTGTCGGCGTCGCGTCTGACGGGTCTCAGCGGAGGCTTAGCGCGACTAAGCAAGCGTAGCCCGATATGGAAGGAAACAACTTCATGGCAAAAGAAATTAACATAAGAATAATAGAATTCAATGTTTTTCCAGCGGATTACACGTTTTGGAGGGGCCGCCCGAGAACGCAGAACGCGCCATATTGCGCAGTTTGGATGGCACCCCTCCAGATCACGCAATATAGCACATTCTGGAGGATTGCACCGTCCGGATGCGACATATGTTATATAGGTGGTCATGTATGAGCGCCTCGCACACAATGTAACCAGATTGTCGGTGTAGAAGCTTTGTCTTCCCAGTTAGTATAGTGGTGAGTATCCGTGACTGTCACTCACGAGACCGGGGTTCGATTCCCCGACTGGGAGTTATTCTTTTGCAGCCGAAGAAGCTCAGTTTTGAGTTTTTGCAAAAGCCGCGTGCATCCCATACCCCCCTGGTTCCCGTTCCCGATTTGGCTGACCCGTTTATTTAACCGTGATCATACAGATGGCTGCTCCCTGTTAAAGCTGGCCGTTTTGCCCCGTTTACGTGTTTGATCCCTCTTAACATCGTTTTGACCCGGTTATATAAAGTTAGTCCCTTTTATGGTTGCTCCCGTTTACACCGTGAGCGTTCTAGGAGTCCCTAAGCTCCTGGTTATCATAAACGGGACGACCGCCACTGTATGCTCCCGATTATGCCAGGTATGCCGGGTTACTGCTCCCGGTTAGGGTCATTCTGCAGCTTAGAGTAATCCCGATAACAGAACGGGACCAACCAGACTTTTCTGATCCCAGTTATGGTGCGCTGTTCCCCATCATGTTTTTTGGCACGCTTCAAAAATAAATGGGATCAGCCACCTGTTTGCTCCTGGTTAAAAAATCTGTTTGCTCCCGTTCAGGTCGCGTTCCTATTTTTAAAAGGGATCATGGGTTACTCCCGTTTATCTGAACGGGATTAACTTCTGGTCCTGTTAATCAGACCGGGATCAGATTATGCTCCCGTTTACATAATTTCTGATCCCGGTTGTATATAACCGATATCATACAGAATTTTCTCGCCGTTCCAGCAAAAATAGTGAACGGGAACCAATGGGATACCGCCACTTGGTGAAGATTTCGCCTCGTTTGGAAGCTTTCTGGCGAACTAACGTTTCGAAATTCATGGCTCGACGGTAAATTGTCCTCAGATTGTGTCTACATTGCGTCAGAGAGAATTGGGCTGATGTGAGTGCGTGGCTGTGGCGCAAGTGTGCTGTGGCGCAAGTTTGTATCCACATAAGCACTCCACTTGTCTCGCCAGCTGTCCCAGAAATTGTCTCGACACCAGACAAGTGAACTCTGCTAAATTGTCCGACAAGACAAGACAATGTAGATTATCACTGTTAATGGGACTACCTGTTAGTCAACAAGGAATTTATCTAGTGTTAACCTGAGTTTGCATGGAATAGGCTAACAAGCAGGTGAACATAGCATTCACCCAGTTCAAATTCAAACAGAACCCTCTGTGGGACAATCTAGGGACAATATAAGGACAACCTAGATACAAAACAAGACAATTTATGAAATTGAACATAGGAAAAGACAAAAACAAGACAATTTTGCATTTAGAGCAAAAGACAAAGACAAGACAATTGGCAGTATCCAGAGACAATGGCATGTTTGCTTCCGCTTTTAAGCGCAAACCGCTTTTAAATTGAACAAACCGCTTTTAATTTGAACAAACCGCTTTTAACGCCCTGCTGCGTCACGCACGGCATTGTCGCAACGTGACGTCGACGCGAACCACCCTAATTTGCTAGGGAAAGTTTGTCGGCGTGGCCATAGGCTAATAGGCTTCAAAGTGCAAGTTGTTGCGAGCGCTAGGAGGGAAGGGGCACAGCCGGCCTAAGCAGGAGGCTAAGTATATGGGGGAGTGAGCACTCCACCTACCGTTTGCACTAAAACTCGGCCGGCGTCGCGCCTGGCGGGTCTCAGCTGAGGCTTAGCGCGACCACCAACTTCAGGGCGCGCTTCGCGCGCCCTGAAGTCGGTCACCGGTCGCGTTAAGCCTAAGCTTCGACCCGCCAGACTGCGACGCCGACTGACTCTTGTGCATTGTGGGCGCAGGGCGAGCCTAAGCAAAGCCTGCTTTGAAAGGAATATTCTGTGTCCGAAAGAAATAGAACTGAACTTAAAGTGAAATTTAAAAAAGAATGTAATTTAAATGAATTGTAATGAAATGCTCATTCGGGCATTTTTCTGGACTTTTGCCCTTTGTCCCGCAGCAGTAGAATTAAAAGCGCATTGTTCAAAATGAAAAGCGCATTGTTCAAAAAGAAAAGCGCATTATTCAAAATGAAAAGCGGTTTGTTCAAAATGACAAGATTAGTAGACGGGGGCAGAGCCCCTCGGGGCACTCCTCCCCTCTTTCAGAAGAATTTCGGGATTTGGATCATGCTGCCCATTGATCAACGAGACATGTCAGTGAGGCTTAGTGGCCATTCTGATCGCAAAATTAACAGCAAATTCGGAATTGTGACCCTCCAATACCCCACATTTGGCGTACAGCACACCTCGGTTCAGCTGAACTGACACAACCAGGTTTTCCACTTGAAAGCACATATGGTGGCAAGCAAATTCTTCAAAAAATGGTCCCACACATCTCAAAACGAAAAGACAACGTCAAATTCGTGATCAGCGACCCCGAAATGTCAGAATCGAGTACCAACACGGTAGGTGCCCCGGACAAACCGGGCAGCTAAAATTTTGAATTCAAATTTCCCGCCAAAATACGCGTCGGACGGAAAAAGTGCTTATAACAAAAACAACGTATCTTTTGATGCTCTATCACGTGAAAGTCCAACTGACACCGAAATATCTCAACTGACCCCACTTTGCACCGAAATACCGAAAATTTGTCAAAAAAATCGAAATTTCACCCAAAAATGTACCCCACCCAAAGCTGTACTTCTAACTCCAAAATTCTATTTATTCGGCCTAAAAAATCACCAAATATCGCCGAGATCGAATAGCGCAGCAAAAAATGCGAAACGCGACTATTTCGAATTTCGACCCAAAAATCGATTTTTTCAATTTTTCACCCAAAATTTGACCATTCGGAAAAAACTGGTCTATTACATAGTTGTAGAGCACGCCGAGCTCTATCGAGTGGTGTTTTTCGCATCTCAATAAGACCACCCTAGCAAAAGTTACGCCTGCCCGAAGTTTTGCCCGGGAGCCCGGAACCCAACTTTGAGCAATATTTCCCGGCCCGTACGTCATCCGACCGGGATTCTGGCGACGATTCTGGATGCAGCTATCCAAGCTGTTCAAATACAGAAAATAACAGACCGTTATCAAGCAAAACAAAAAAACCACGAATGGCAAACCGAGCCCTACTTTTGGGTCGAAAAACCCGGTTTTTGCTACCCGGCCCGGGCATGCCCGGACCCAGCTTAACGGCGCCCCTACCATCGGATAGCCCATTGTCTTTTACATATTTGGCCCAAAGCTCGTCTTGCTCCGATCTACCAGAACACTATTCTAAGCGTCCAAAGTTCGTCGGAGGCCGAAAAACCGGGTTTTTGGCAACTTGCCAGAAATCGGGTCCCGGCCGGAAGTCGAGACCTTCGATCCGCCCTGCGCCATCCCGAGACCTATCGAATAAAAAAAAATTCGCCCCGATCGGCCAACTCTAGCCCGACTTATGAGCGTTTGAATTTACACAGAATCCGCACCATCACTATAGCACTCCTCCCTTTTGGAGGGGAGGAGTGCCAAAAAGCTGCTCCTATATACAGGGTGGGTCAAAAAAAGTGAGACCCCTAACTTTGCGCCTGCCGTTCTCAAGCTTGACTCAATGTATCAAGCGCAAATTTTGACACAACATACTACATGGTGTTTTTGATCAACTGTCAAAATTTCGGGCCATTTGATGCAACGAGTGGAAAATGACGCCACTTGGCGCAAGGTCATGTCGAAAATCGGGTGCAACGACTTTTCAATGGAGGACGTCGAGGAGAACGACCAAGGACGAGGGCCTCGTCCTTCTCCTCGACGTCCTCCATTGAAAAGTCGTTGCACCCGATTTTCGACATGACCTTGCGCAAAGTGACGCCATTTACCTTAGGATGGATCAAATGGTCCGAAATTTTGACAGTTGATCAAAAACACCATGTAGTATGTTGTGCCAAAATTTGCGCTTGATACATTGAGTCAAGCTTGAGAACGGCAGCCGCAAAGTTAGGGGTCTCACTTTTTTTGACCCACCCTGTACACAGCTCCCTCTATGATGCTGGCGTTCTTAAAAGCGCATTGTTCTAAACGAAAAGCGCAATGTTCTAAATGAACAGCGCTTTCTTCAGAATGAAAAGCGGTGACAGTTAAAAGCGCATTCTTCTAAATGAAAAGCTGTAGTTACAAATTAAAAGCTGCAAATAATTGTCCCCGAATGTATCAAGTGTTAACCTGAGTTTGCATGGAATAGGCTAACAAGCAGGTGAACATAGCATTCACCGACTGACTCTTGTGGACTGTGGGCGCAGGGCGAGCCTAAGCATAGCCTGATTTCAAAGGGATATACTGTGTCATCAGGCGATTGCCGTCTAGACGGCCGCGGCCTGACGCATCAGGCGATTGCCGTCTGGGCGTCTATCGCCTGGTCGATCAGGCGATAGCCGTCTAGACGGCAATCGCCTGAAGACGGCCATCGCCTGTGACATATATACTCGCCGCCCGGGGGGGGGGGGGGGGCGGCGAAACAAGGCAAAACGGTATCCCGACAAGACGAGACAATCAGGATCGTTCCGGGTTGTCAGTCAAGAGGACAGTCCACAAGAGTCAGTCGGTGAATGCTATGTTCACCTGCTTGTTAGCCTATTCCATGCAAACTCAGGTTAACACTAGATAAATTCCTTGTTGACTAACAGGTAGTCCCATTAACAGTGATAATCTACATTGTCTTGTCTTGTCGGACAATTTAGCAGAGTTCACTTGTCTGGTGTCGAGACAATTTCTGGGACAGCTGGCGAGACAAGTGGAGTGCTTATGTGGATACAAACTTGCGCCACAGCACACTTGCGCCACAGCCACGCACTCACATCAGCCCAATTCTCTCTGACGCAATGTAGACACAATCTGAGGACAATTTACCGTCGAGCCATGAATTTCGAAACGTTAGTTCGCCAGAAAGCTTCCAAACGAGGCGAAATCTTCACCAAGTGGCGGTATGGGATGCACGCGGCTTTTGCAAAAACTCAAAACTGAGCTTCTTCGGCTGCAAAAGAATAACTCCCAGTCGGGGAATCGAACCCCGGTCTCGTGAGTGACAGTCACGGATACTCACCACTATACTAACTGGGAAGACAAAGCTTCTACACCGACAATCTGGTTACATTGTGTGCGAGGCGCTCATACATGACCACCTATATAACATATGTCGCATCCGGACGGTGCAATCCTCCAGAATGTGCAATATTGCGTGATCTGGAGGGGTGCCCTCCAAACTGTGCAATATGGCGCGTTCTGCGTTGTCGGGCGGCCCCTCCAAAACGTGTAATCCGCTGGAAAAACATTGAATTCTATTATTCTTGTGCTAATTTCTTTTGCCATGAAGTTGTTTCCTTCCATATCGGGCTACGCTTAGTCGCGCTAAGCCTCCGCTGAGACCCGTCAGACGCCGACAAAGTTTTAGCGCAAACTGTAAGTGGGGTGAGCACTCTCCCATATATTTTACCTCCTGCTCAGGCCTGATGTGCCCCCTCGGCCATGCGATGGCGCGGTCTGAAGGGGACGCACTTTAGAGAGCGGCATATTGCGCAGTTTGGAGAGATCGCGCCATACTGCGTAGTCTGGGGAGAGATTGCGGAAAGTGGATGCAACACCTACCTCAATCTCATGCAATCACCAACATGAGGTGGAAACATTAACTCACTTTTGCTCAAATTCAGACGATGCGTGATTCGTTCGGTCCGAAACTCGTAAGCAGCTTGCAATTGTGGTCGCCAAGTAATAATTTGGAATCTGATGTCAAAAGTTGTTCTCGAGTTCTGCCATCTGACAACCTAAGGATTCGAAAGCCCTAATCGTTGGATTGCATCGTACACATCGTTCATACCTACGCCGGTCGATCAATCGCAATATCCACAGGCAGTGGAATCGTACATACGGCGTGCCGATACATTAGTTCCAGTTTTCTCTATGTTTCAGCCCTTTATGCGCTGCATGGGTTGGCGGAATTATTGAGAGCGGTCGGCTCGCAAGTTGGCTCGAAAGTGATTTAGAACCGGTGGTATCACTGCATCGTCAAGTGGACTTATCAATGAATAGTTGGAGCGTATGCTGCTTACTTCGCTGACTGTTTCTTTTCCGAGAACGTTGATTCGACAGGTGCAATCGTCGTATGTTTTGGAGACAGAACCAGAGCCACGTTGGCGCAAAACGCAGTGTTAAACAGAACAGTATGCAGGAGCCAAGAATAGACTTGGAATCACTTCTGCAACACTGGAATTATATGTACTTTGCACTGACGCGCATATTCGAGAGGTTAACTGAAGAACCCACCAATGAACAAAGAACTTTCAAGCGACGAAATCGACTTCGCGAGCTGTGGAACAATCGAACGAAGCATTGTACTTCAGCGACGGGGTAGGCTTGTACTTTTGAAGACGCAGTGGTTAATCTGACGCGCGATGAACTTACCTACCTAGCTAACGTAAACCGCCGAATAGTGGTGCGCACCACTATTATTTCACCCTTGCCCTACCACGCACCAGTATTTGGACGTGCACCATAATTTGGACGTGTACCACTATTATTTCAACCTGTTGTTAACTGGGTTTGTAACTGCAGAACATGCACTAATAAGCCTACGAAAGTTCTTACTGCTCACCATTTCAACTGGATACTAAGGCAAAATGTGTTTAAAATATCATTAAGCGCATTTCGGCAGATGTAGGGCAGTTTACTTGCACAAAAATTTCTTGCTAAAGGCATAAGACTGACCTCAAATAATAGTGCGTGCACCACTATTTGGACGGGCACCACAAATTGGACGTGTACCTCTATTCGGCGGTTTACGGTATAATGCTGCCGTAATAACGTTTGAATTGCGGTGGTTAGAGTATTTCATTCGCGCCGCGGGGGGGGGGGGAAGGCAAAGCTCTCAGATGTCGTCGTCCTCGTCGCTATCGTCTCCAGCCTCTTGCTCGAGACCCATGCAGCGGCGGAATGCCTAGAGCACGATATTGTGTCGAATACCAACTATTTCTAATCAATTCTATTCTCTTCAAATGAGTTTAAATGTGAAAGAATAAAACAGAAACAAATTAGAATAAATTAGAATTGAATAAAGCAAGCGTAATGAATTAAAGGAATGCGTAATAAAATAAAGTAAAATAAAGTAAAGTGAAATAATCTGAAGTAAACTAATTTTGATTCACTAAGTAAAATTACATTAAATCAAACTTGTAAATTTAAATCAATTTATTTATATGTAACTTGAGTTATTTTGATTCAATTCAACTTAATACTACTTGATTTAATTTGCCTTAATTCTGCTTAATCATTTTAATTCACCATTTTATTCACCTCCTTTTAATATATTTCATGCTATTGTATTGCACTTGCTTTGCCTTAAATTGCTTTAATTTAATTCAATGATATTTTACCTACTGATATACGGTAGTCTCAATTCGCTGCGCGTCTTATCGATTACCTGATACTGGCGACCACCATTCCAATTTCTTTAACTCAAGCTCAAATCAATAAGTAAAACTGCCAATATGATTAACGCGCCTTCTCATAATCCAGACAGCTTGGCTCCCTGTCGAAGAACCGGAGCTTGCCCTCGTAACTCAGACCGGGCAACAGGATCAGGCGACGCCACAGCTGGTTGCAGCCGCCGTTCTCGATCGAGAGTAGACAGGGGTGGCCTGAAAACTGCGCTGGAGAATTAGCTTGAAAGTGTGAGGAGAATTGGAATAATATCCTCGCCCTATGTCTAAACTCCTGTCCTCGCTTTTGCCAGCAGCAAGTTGTTGCCTGCTTTTTGAATGCGCAAAGTTATCAAAACCGCAACGTTTTCGCCTGCTGCGACGCTCTATAGGCACGCTTGTAGCATGCAGGCATGAATCTTAAACCTGCCAATCATTAGTTTGGACCCTAAGATCACAGAATTTGGCCCCCCCCCCCCCTCACCCCTCCATCCCCCCCCCCCCCCAGCTATCTTAGGGTCTTAGACTCGACCAGCTAAATCGAAAGCTCGGGCATTCTCTCTGCTACCGAAAGCCAAAGTACCAACTAACCCCTAATTTGGCAACTGAAGCAGACTATTCGAATAGTAATTTTCATATTTAGCAAACTATTCTATTGGAATCTACAGAAAGGGGCATCCAAGCAGCTTCAATATGTTGCGAAGCGCACAATTTGCGCGTTGCTACTCCCCACATTCATACTGTACTCTGAGTACGTTTATATTTCCCCCCATTGCTGCATGCAGACATGTCATTGTCCTTAGAGGACAATTGCCCTAGACAATTTAACTCGGCTAAATTGTTCGACAAGACAAGGCAATTTGGATTGTCCCGCGTTGTCGGAAAGACAAGACAAAGACAAGACAATCAAAGTGATCAGTTGGGACAAATAGTTAATTGTCCCTAATTTGTCCTTAAATTGCCCTTTGCATTGTCTAGCAATATCTCCCAGTGCGCTAGGATTTTATGCTGGCGAGGCCTTCTGGAGTAAATTTGTTGAGAGAAATGATGGACTGGGAGAAGCGGAGTACTTGGGTGGTTGTAGTCGTAGATTTGTAACACGGTGGTAAACAGTGGCTCTCGTGAACTGGAAAAGGGACGCACCAGGCACTAAGGCAATTCTGTCTGAGACAATTTAGAGACAATCTAAGGACAATTTAAAGACAAGATAAGACAAAGAAGACAGTTTAGAAAGTCGGACAAGAGACAAAGACAAAGACAAGACAATCTAATATTCAAGGCCAAGGACAAAGACAAGACAACTAGCAAAATCCCGGGACAATGGCATGTCTGGCTGCATGCCTCTTCAAATCGGCCCCACCTTTGTTCTTGAACTGCGATTCGCCGAAGATGTGTAGTTCCTGGCAGCTGACGATATCAGGCAATTTTCTCATGAGTTCCCGCGGTGCGTTCTCGAAACACTCGGCCATGGTCTTGTTCGCCCGGTGTCGAATCACCCGTCTGCAGCACCTTAGATGCTCTCGCGTGCTCGCCTTGAGACAGTGCTTGCAGGCTGCAAGGAGAGAGTGAGAGAGCGGAGTATTGAGTGTCGCACAGAGGCGACTCTGTTGTGGAGAGTGACGTGAAGAAAAGTTTACAGGTAGTTGAGTGGGTCGCGAGTGCTGTGTGGAGTGTTGCGAGGAGTGTTGAGTGGAGTGTTGAGTGCCGTGTGAGTGTTGAGTGATGAGTGGCGCGTGAGATGTGTGGAGTGTTGAGTGGAGTGTTTAGTGGAGTGTTGAGTGGCGTGTGAGTGTTGAGCGGAGTGTTGAGTTATGAGTTGCGAGTGAGTGTGGAGTAGAGCAGTGAGAGTGGAGTATGAGTGTTGAATGGAGTGCTGAGTGGAGTGTTGAGTGGGTCTGTGAGTGGGGATAAAGGGGGGAGGGAGTTGTTAAACAAAGTGTTGATTGGAGTGTTGAGTTGAGAGAGAGGAGTGGGGAGCTGAGTGAAATGGAGTGAACTGGAGCTCAGCGATGATGAGAGCAAGTGAAGCGCAGTGCAGTCAGCTTACGCGTTGGGGGTCTGCCAGTCAAGTAGTTTCAAGTTCACGTTCTCACCATTCTTGATTCTTTTGACCTTGGCTGCTTCCAAAGCGATCTCCCCAAACAGTGCAGTCACAAGCAACACAAGCCACAATTTGGCGCACTCCATGGCTTCAGGGAATGCAGCTGCGACAACAACAACTTTTCTTGTTTTGCGCCACCCAAGTCGCGCTCCGCAAAATCGCCGTTTGTCGATTGATCGGGGAACGATTTGCGCGAGGCCAGGAGAGGGGAAAGGAGAGAGCGATGCGCGCTCAGCAATCGCCGCCAAAAACCCTCGCATTTGCGCTCCGCTATTCAATTCTCCCCAGTTGCTTTGTCGTATCTTCTGCCTATTTGTGACGCCGACAGATTCCCAGGCGCCTGTTCAGTCGAGCGAACGCTAATTTGGCGCCTCTTCTTGCAGCGGCCTATCGGTGACAGTTATTATGAGGTTGCGCATGATCGGTGGGAAGGTTATGAAATGAGCGCAAATTTTGCACGCGTCATTTGAAGGTGCGATGGTGTTGTTGACAACTTCCTTGCGTCTAGCGGCTCGTACTGTGTGAGTAAGAACTTTCTTGGCGACGGGCCAACATTGGCGTTTGAGAATATTGAGATTGGAGACGCAAGTCGCAAAGTTGAGAAGCTTTATGAAATTTGTTTTGGTTGGTACCAAAGCTGAACCCGTTTGCCTAAATTGTCGCTGTTTATATCTCTCAGACTGGCTGGCAGCAGCTAGAACGTGATGAGAAGTTACTCGGGTACACATATAGAATCGCAGTACGACAAAATTACGCGCACCTTCGTATTCTCAAAAGATTATTTATTTATTGTAGGCAGTATTCCGTTCCGAGATTTACGAAAGCGGAGCTCTTCATCGCTTCTAAATCATAGTCAACCACGCACGCTGTGTGACTGGCTCAAAAGACCATCCACCCCCCCCTCCCCCCCCCCCCCCCCCCGCTCCCCCCACCTCACAACACCCCACCACTCTCCTAAGGCTAATCTCATGCCTGTGTGCTCATAAGAAAATGAATATTCATGCCGCAGTTTTCGTGGCTTTTGGATGTCCATTCCTCTCGTTCGTCAGAGCTGGTAATAAGGCGACTCGTCACTATGTTTCCGATTTTGGTTAGATAGCGGCGACATTCTCTGGTCCTTTCAGACTGCGACATTCCGGCGAGCGAGCTGGAGAAGCACTTCCCGTTTCATGACAAACTCGGCCCGAGCTATTACGGGGTAACCCCGTGGTACTACAGCTACTCTATTCAGTTGCGAGCTTGTCAGTCGTCGGCAGAGGAACTGGGAGTACCCAACGGGTGCCCAACCGCAAGGGGCCGACTGCTTTGGGTGCGGAGCAAGGATGCGTTAGAAGTCGCGCAGCGGATAATGCAAGAACACAAGGTGCTGTGCACGCGTCGATATACTGTAAGTACGCTCGCACGCTCGCACGCACGCACGCACGCACGCACGCACGCACGCACGCACGCACGCACGCACGCACGCACGCACGCACGCACGCACGCACGCACGCACGCACGCACGCACGCACGCACGCACGCACGCACGCACGCACGCACGCACGCACGCACGCACGCACGCACGCACGCACGCACGCACGCACGCACGCACGCACGCACGCACGCACGCACGCACGCACGCACGCACGCACGCACGCACGCACGCACGCACGCACGCACGCACGCACGCACGCACGCACGCACGCACGCACGCACGCACGCACGCACGCACGCACGCACGCACGCACGCACGCACGCACGCACGCACGCACGCACGCACGCACGCACGCACGCACGCACGCACGCACGCACGCACGCACGCACGCACGCACGCACGCACGCACGCACGCACGCACGCACGCACGCACGCACGCACGCACGCACGCACGCACGCACGCACGCACGCACGCTTTTGCTTCTATGGTCTCCTGGTCAACAACTCCAAACTGCATTCCACTTTTGTCTGGCGCCTATTGATTTCTATTAGTTAAATAATATAGGTAATTAATTCGGCGAATTTACTTCAGAATTACACTAACTTTCATTACGGCGTTTGGACTGGGCTACGCAGCTTCCTCGGCAACAGCAGTCGATACGTTTGGACTTGGGACGGTCGGAGGCCGTCGACTAAGGATGGCTGCTCTGAGGCTGCTTTGCAATCTCCAGTTTTCGACCAGCTCCAATTTACTGACATGTTTGGAGGAGCCGACTACGGGCAAGCTTGCGATCGTCTCTATCTCGACGTCGGCGGCAGCCATCTCAAGCGAATGGCCTGCGACGGGGGTTCATACGCAATCTGCGAATTGGTGACAGGTCTGTGGGAAGTGGTCGGACAACGCATGTGATACCACTATTCGGCACTTCAGCTGGCATAGTCAGCTTCCGGTCTCAAGCTAAAAGCTTCTCATGTCGTTTCACTTTCCGTCCTCTTTCCGTCCTCTTTTCGTTTTGAGACCTATCACACTAATTGTAATCTCAATCTAACCCCTTTTCACGCCCTGTCATCTCTCCTTAGCACTGTGAGACTTCGGGTTCAACCTTGACTAGCTTAGTAAGCTTCAGTTCTAACCTTTGATTGTCTGAGAGGGCTGATTGCTAGGGTACGTACTAGTGATGGCAATTTCCAAAATTTGGAAACTGGGTAAGTACAGGTAAGTATACCCAGTTTCCGGCAAAACTGGGTAAGTACAGGTAAATTTACCCAGTTTTCGGTGAAACTGGGTAAGTACAGCCAAATAAACTGGGTAAACTGGGTAAGTAAGGTGGAAAATTTTGAAACAACAGTGCTTCTGATTTAGCGCATCAATGCATCAAAATACTGCATCAACAGACCTCTGGCGCAATTGTGACAAATGGTCAGTATTCGCTGGTATTAGGTGCCTAGTACGGGACCACAAAATGTATGAAACGTAACCCAACAAGGTACTGCGAAGTGCGAACTGTGAACCATCTCTTCTGAGATCAGACCAACAGAGGTCTAGCAGAATGCAGACCTGAATGGCTCTGCTTGTAGTGCATTCACTGTGCTGTGACATATCGCTCCAAAATCAAACATTTTCCGCTTCATCGTATTGCTGCTCTCTGGATGAGGCACGTATCTCACCGCCAGTCTCTGCGCATTCGCTGGCTTCTACACTAAACAGCTGCTACATAACGTTTTGTGCTGGTCACTGCATGCCACGTTAGACAACACCGCCTCATAAATGGATGATAGACAAATTCATCAGTGGTAGGATTGCAAAATACGGTTTACCCAGTTTCTTACCCAGTTTATTAACTGGGTAAAAACTTGGTAAGTAAAACTGGGTAGTACCCAGTTTTCTAGCCGAAACTGCTTAGGTATGCAGCAAAACAACTGGGTAAAAGTAAAACTGGGTAAAACTGGGTACGCTGAGATGAAACTGGGTAGGTAAAAACTGGGTATACCCAGTTAAAATAAACTGGGTAAAACTGGGTAAGTACTTACCCAGTTTTCGGTTGCCATCACTAGTACGTACTTTACAAAAGCTGAGGCTTGCCACTGAGTTATCGCCCTTAGACGCTGATGTTAAACGGTTGAACCAAAGTATTGAAGGGAGCTTGCTCAAACCAAGGTTATGTAGGTGGTGCACAGAGGTACCACGCACAGTTTAAAATGAATTCGTGGTAATCTGTGAATTTGCAGATCCAGTGTACGACAGGGAGAAAGCGCCTTGCGCGGGCGCCGTCGAGTGCCGCGGGGCCGAAGGCTGCGAGCAATGCACCTGCAGCTGCTGGAACGTCTCCACTACAGGGTGACCAATAGAAACTTAAACTAAATAGTTTTTTGAGTTAGTTTCAGTTACAATCTCATTCTAACTGCAACTGCAACTAAACCGAAACTCGCGCAGATTCCGTAACTGAAACTGAAACTCACGGTTTAGTTTCAGTTATATGAATGTCAATTTCTACCGAATATCAGCAGATTTTCATAAAATTCAGGCCGAATTTTTGTATATATGTAGACATTTTGTTCATATTAAGGTCCAAATATGCAAGGATGCCATCCCAAGTGTAAAAATTGCTTCCTTGTCCACTAAATGTTGTCTCACTAGAATGATTTTGAGCAATTCGTTGTGACTTTCTGAGCCTTCAATAACTGAAACTCAGTTTCAGTTACTGAATCGAAACTCGCGCAGATTCCATAACTGAGACTGAAACTGAAACTGAAACTCAGTCAGCACCATAATTTTAACTGAAACTGAAACTAAAATTGGTTTCTATTGGTCACCCTGCTCCACTACCGGCCAAGACCAACTGAGTTATGACAACGGTAGACAGACGGCGCCGTTTCCGGGTGGAGGGAAGAAAGTGAGCGTTCAGTGTTCGGAGGACGAGCGCGCTGTGGCTATCGACTCGACAGACGCCGAAATTGGTAGGTTTTGGTCATATGTGCAGGCCACCCTGAGGCCGGGGGGGGTTCTTCTTAAGAAATATTTTCGACAAGGGTGGGGGCAGGGTCCCGGGACCCGGAAAAGTCGATTTGGGATGGCCAAAATGTGCTCAAAATACCTTATTTCAGTCAAAAGGCGCTAATTAGTGCATAAATGGACGAAATATTGCGCCGCAGGCGAAAATTTGGACAAAATGGGACCAAAAAACTACCAAACATGCAAAAAACTTCTGAAATTTTCGGATTTGTTTCGCCAGTACCTACGTACTGTACCTTTGAATGCACAAAGAACGCGCTTTCAATTCCTATACTAGCTGCTGGCGACCTGACAACTGGGCTCGCCTTGAGCTGTTCCACGGAAGGCACGTGGCTGGCGAAGGATTCGCGCTCGAGTGTGGCGAAGAGTGTAAAGCTGGTGAAGTGCCTCGACAAATTCGGTGAGCCAATTTGGCTTCAGCTGCGCACGCCACGCACCACTAAGCACCACTGTTTCAATGGCTTAGATTACAAACTGTCTGCACATCGTCAGTTCTGCTGCTGGCTCAGTGAATCGCACTTTCAGAACTGACCAAGACTTGCATGCCACTAGAAGACCTAGCGGCCCCCAACAACAGTCGCTTTGCAATGGAGAAGCAGCAAATGCGGCTTGCCAACCGTCTAGGCACGGGCTCCATTTGTCGAGTGGCTGGCAGTCCAGTAAGGGCTATATCATACGGTAACCCAGGCGTCTGTGGAATAGCCTGCGGCCAGAATAGGAAATGCGTCGGCTTCGCGGCGTCCGCAGACCAGTGCATTTTCTACGGAGAGGATGACGTGAGGAAGAACGAGTTCTTGAGTGATGAAAAGTACGAGTATTATAGCAAAGTCAGATTCTCGGAGGAACTTTAGAATAGTTGAAGTTAGTTTGAAATAGCCCGAAATTGATTGATTGATTGAAATAGCCCGTCCTTTGTTGCAGATCGACCGTCTTAATAACAGAGTGCTGATGAACGAATGATGAACGTCTATGTTGAATCTTGTATGCCATCTCATTGGGGGGGGGGGGGGTCCACATCCCAGAAGGAATTTCGTGCGATAGCACATTCAAAGCGAGTGCCTTCGCAGGAAAATTTACGTTTGTTCGAATGTCTTAAGCTACCAATGCAGTGTGAATGGACACTATATAAATACCCCCCACCCAATGCCTGTGTATTTTCGCCCTCCCTCAGGCGGGCGACTTTCGTCCGTCCGTACGTAACGCTCCCAGATCTCGGCGTTGGAGAGTTATGGAGTGACTATCTCAGGCTCTACGGATAGGTTTCGACTCACTGATCATTCCGCTAGGAGATGTCGAGATTCAAAAATTTGAATTGCGCGTGTTACAGTAACCCGAAGGTCAAAACGCAAAACGGCTATAGCTCGCTCGTGTTACGTCGTAGAGCGGCAATCGACACGTCAGGTGAAAGCTCTCGACGCGTTCTTTCATGCGGCTGCAAAACTTTTTTCAATTACGCAAACACGCACCGCGGATAACGCCATTCTCGACATTTTGACGCTAAAATCGCTCTAATTCGCTCAACTTGCGTCGCAGAGAGACGCTCTCGAGCTTATTGGATAGCTCTCGACTCACTGATCATTTTGTTCTCACATCGGTCGAATTGCGAGGTACAGTAACTCGAAGATGCAAACGGCTCTAACTCGCTCGTCTTACGTCGTAGAGCGGCAATCGACACGTCTGGTGAAAGCTCTCGACGTGTTCTTCGTTGTTATTGTTGTCTCGGCTGCAAAAGTGTGTTCAATTACGCAGACACGCACCGCGGAAAACGCCATTCTTGGGATTTCGACGCTAAGATCGTTCTTTGCCACATGGACAGAAGTGCGACACGGTTTGATTGCTCGTAGTGTGCTCTTTTGTGCACTGTCAAATGTTTGCCCAAGCTTTTGCAAGTTTTTGTCACTTTTTTAAGGCGTTGCTTGAAAGAGGAATCTTATTGCTCTATAAACCAAATCCCGGGCGATATCAACATTACTATGCAATACCCTCTTGCGAAGGGGGAGCTCGTGAAGCGGAGCAATACGGGCGATGAGCTCTCCCACTCTCTGCAGAAAGAACGCAACTCTTTGCAGAAAGAACGCAACTCTTTGCAATGTCAGCCAGAATGCAAACTCAACTTTTCAATACCGGAGCTTGTTTGTAGTAACTCGCTTGCCTCTACTATGCCACACAACAGCAACGTTCTAGACAAAGTACTCTCTTGAGAGGACAAGATCACACCATCGTCACCGCTTTACAGTTGAACGGAATTCACTTCGATCTCGGAAGGGTGGAGGGCGTAGAAAGTCGTCTGGCGCCTACTGCGCCACGGGCCCGCATTTGCGGGCGACGACGCGCCCGCACACATGGAGCCTTTGTGCTCGACACCGCTCAGTCGCTTTTGCATCCCATCAGTCATTGCTGTGTCCGCTCTGTCCGGAACTCCGTCGAACCTCGTCGTTTTGCGACTGGGATTGGCGGAGACTCGGACGCTGCGCGAGTTGGAGATGCTGTTGTGGTCGCTGTCCGGCAGGCGGCGCTGCTGTCGGCGGCTGCGAGTCTCCGACTGGCGCGTGGAGAGCTGCGTCCAGCCGCTGGTGGCCCCACCGCTGGTCGCCGCTGCAGAGATGGATGTCGTTTCTTTATGCTGTGCCATGCGCCTTGTGTCTTACGCTCTTATGCGTGCGACATCTTAGGCACATCATCGTACGCGACTACACAAGACAAGCGTCATCGTTCTTCATTGTTCTAACTCTACGGACAACACAAGTGCGACTAGAACGCGGGCGTGAAGTGTGCCTGTGACATTTGTGCGCGTGCAGTGTTTCAACTTCCAAGCGTCCACTGTGCTGAAAAGGGTGCTCCAAAGACCCACCCCGCCCCGCCAGTCCATTTCATTTGGAGGGAATATAAAAGGGAAGCCAGGGCTAGTTGCAGCAACGAGCAGGGCACCAAATAAAGCACTCACTGCTCCGGCCGCCCTTTCTGCATCCGTTCCTCAGTAAATGGTAGAAGGCGTTGCGAAAACGGGCCGACATCACGTTGTACAGGACTGGATTGATGGCGCAGTTGACGAAGACGAGGATTTTCGAGAAGAATATGAACCTGAACAATTGTGGAAACTCAATTCTAAAAACTCATATAAAAATCATGAATTGCAAAATTTAAATTTTTCACACCACTCTGGAGCCCATGTGTTGACAGCGAAGGAGTTGTACATCAGCATGGTTCTGTAGGGGAACCAACAGATGGCGAAAATCACCACGACGACTGCCAGCATTTTGACCACCTACAGAGAACTGGGATTAGCATACTTACAATGAGTGACGTCGGTTCATTGCAAACAGCCTCTACAGTACATTTTGAATCCTCCAATAGGCGCCTGGTATGCAGTGATTCGCACAAATAATCGGTGATTATTCGCAGTGTCCAATAGAAACTTCAACTAGTGGCAGTTTTGGTTACAATCAGTTAACTGAAACTGAGTCGAAACTCGGCCAGCTTGTAATTTTGACTTAAAGTGAAACTAATACTAAAGTTAGCTTCTGGTCACCCTGTATTCTAGGAAGTTGCACATTATTTGTGGAAGGGGGGATGGTGTGTTATTCTAAGAAATTCGACATAGGTACCTGGTTAGCCCCTCTTCTTCTGGAGACGAAATACTCCTTGTGGCCGCCCTCCGAACCTGCCGAAACGAAACATGCTTAAAGTACCGTAGCACAGTACCGCTAAGTGCAGTAGCTTAAAGTGCTTAAAGCATTCTATATAGAACTCTATACTTCCTGGCTTGACAGGCGATTGACCACTGGTTGACAGATTCGCCGATTTGCAGCTTCCGTTCTTGGTTATAGCACTGAATGTCGAACGCAAGAGTCTGCTTGGAGATTGCAGAATGCACTGCGTATCTTACAGCAGTTACAACCTTACCCTGGCGAAGCGTCTTTGCTTTCGCGCTTCTGTTTCTGCTTGTCCGAGCTTCCACTGGCCGTACTGATAGCCGAATATCGCGTCTTCTTCCCGTCGCCGTTCAGTGCTGAGAATGAGTGCAAACCACACTCCATCACACGCAAAGAATTCCAGGTGAAAATGCAAGAAACACGTAGGTGCCTAGGTATTTCATTGTTTATGATACGATATCCACACCAGAGTTGCGCAAATTTGCACACTTGCAACAACTGCCGCAAAGGCAAGCGACTTGCCTGCGCCGGAGTTTGTTCTCGGTCTTTCAACGCCCACTCCTCGGCTCAAAGTTGCTGCGATTTTCCCATAGAAGTACAAGTACATAAAGAGAGGTGCCAGGTAGAAGACGGCGAAATCGAACACGAAGATTCCCTAGAAAGTTCCCAATAGAAATAGTATTAATTCGAATGTAAAAATTGATTTAAATCAGATTTTCTTAAAATATGGGGGCTTATTCGGGGGGGGGGGGGCGGAGGGGGCGGTGGCTTATTAATATGACCCCGCTTCCAGCCACCAAATGCACAGAAAATATATAATAATTACCTTCCCTGAACGAAATGTCTACCACCACACACTGCACCTTGTACTACACTATGTAGTAATTGTAGTAGTACTATACTGTAGTACAGGATACGTGCATATTATAGTATACCTTATAGTATACTTACAGTTGGCATGGTTAATACGGTAGAGGTGTGCTACTGGAGGCGGGGCGCTCAAAATTTCAACCTCTCTTTGGGAGGGGTACTCTATTGGCGGGTGGGGACTCAATAGAGGGGAGGGCAGGGGAGGGCTCAATAGAGCATTTACGCATTTATTTAGCATTGTGATTTGCATATTTCATTTATCGGTTATATTCCATTGTTTTGACTTATACCGCGTAGAGCCAACTGGTGCGACTGATCTTGAAGTCGCAGACGACGGCGTCGGGCCAGTCGTCGAAAGGGTGGGGCCTCATTTGGGTGAGAAAGAACCACGGTATGTTGTAGCAGAGCACCAAGATCCAGATGACGACGATTATGGTCCTCGCTCGACGCACGGTGCAGATGTACCTGCATAGTGTTTTACTCGATTTACACGCGCCAAGCTTCTGCACTGTCATTCATTATTACGCGCGCGAGTTTCAGTGCAAGTGTTGCAGGCCATGGCCGTCTTCAGGCCACCGCTGTCTAGACTTCTGCGCGAAACGACGGCCATGGCCTGATTGACCAGGCCAAAGCCGTCTAGACGACGATGGCCTGAAAACGGCCATGGCCTGCAACACATGCACGAAGATTTTCCGCTTCACTGAACTTGCGTGCGACTTGTCAACTGGGCGAACTGACTACGCAACGCGAATATCTGTAGCACAGTGTGTGGTGCACATCAACGATCAACTTATACAGCGACGAAACCTGTGCCAGTCGCCACACCTTTGTGCACCTTTTAAATCCAAGCAAGGTGAGAAGGTAACCGACCTCGCTTGCATGGGCCTGCAGATGCCGAAGTATCTCTCCACTGTGAAAGCGGCGATGCTCAGAGTTGAAGAATTCATGGCAACCCAAGAGATATACGTCATTGTCGCGCAGCCGAACGACCCAAAGATGTAGACACCGGTAGGCACGTGAAATCTGGAGATTTCCACTGGGGCGGCCGACACAAAGAACATGAAATCGCTGAGCGCCAGTGACACCAAGTAGCAGTTTGTGGGCGTCACCTGAACGAAGCTGTGTACCATTGAAGTTTAGGATTTTGCGGAGAAGTTTAGGATTTTGCGGCGAAACGGGGGAAATGCAATTATTGACTCAATGGAGCAGAATTGCGCAAAACGACCATTGAAGAATTAACCAGATCAAGGGTATTTGTGGGGTCCTGTCAAGGTTAAGTTCCAACGACGTCAATTTGTACACGCAACGGCATTACGGTCAAGATAATGTTAGCATTAAAAGTACTTCTACACCGTATGTAATTGACGCCAAACATCATTCACGCACCATGTTTCTCACTCTAAACACCACCAGGATGACCAGAACGTTGCCAAAGGTTCCCATAAAGGCCAAAATTGGGAACAGAATGCTGCCAGCGATTCTGAAGCCCAAAGTTGGAAGAAAATCAGTGGATACCCAGGTCTCGTTCGACGACATGCCTACTTCGGTTGTATTGTATCGTTCTTGCATCGCCGTCCGCACTGTCTGAAGCGGGAATAAAAGCCTAAGTGGCAGCGGGGTGTGGTGCGAACGCGAACGCGTTCTAAGACAGATAATCGCGTTCCCATAATATGCGCATCTCTCGCGGATTCTCGCTTCAGGACAACAGGCCAAGGGGCGACAGACTGGGTGGTCCGAAATAACCCCCTGCGGGCATTTGAGATTACGGGAGAACCTTTTGTGCCAAGGTGAATGCGCCGTAGATTCTCACAAAATCTCGCCGTGTAACGAAGCCAATTTCTGCGAACGTTGTCGCCGCATTCAGCGGTCGGCCGACGTGTCAAGCCGGCCTACTGTAAGTGGCCTGCGGTTAACTTGGAATATCGAATTGTGCGCCCTGGAGCCTAATGCGATTTGGAAAGAAGCGCTGATTTTTGGCGATCCCTTTTTGGGGCGAAGCGCATTAGGCTGCTTTGAGATTTGAAATGCAGATGACAACGGGGCTGCGCATACGGTATTCCAGAGAATTTCGATCAACTGCGGATATTTTTGGGTTGGCTTGTAGGTATTTTCGGCGTAGGCTTTCACGCCACTTGGCTTGCCAATGGACGGACAAACATTACTTCCATCCGATTACTTCGTCCCATGGGGCGTTCGCTCAGCGGAATCAACCAGCGTATGGTAAGAAGGAAAGCGTTCGGTGACAAACAAGCTGGGTACGAATGAGGCGATATTAAGGCTAAATCTGACCCTGAAAGTTGGCTGTTTTCGCCGCTCGAAAAACTAGCGGCGCACTCAGCCGTCCGTCCTTTGGCGTCAGCGAAAGGTTAGCGCGGTTCAGACAGGCTTCAGCCTTCAGCAACGTATTTCCAGAGCATCAAATTACTGGAGAGCAAGATCAAAGAAAGTCATGACTTGTCCTCAGAACCGCTACAGTATGCGAAGCTGTGATGCCTGCGGATCGAGCTAAGCCAATCGACATCCGTCTCAAAGCGAAACCGTTCCGGTTGCACCAAGGAAACATCTGAGCTTCCGGCCACAGGTTTCAAGATTGGAGCATGAGATGCGTTGACGCCTCCATAGCTAAGCGGGCAATTTTCCAAATTGCTCTAAAAGCCCTTTCTTCCTGCGACGCTTCTCTACATTTCCCAGGCCAAAGATGAAACATTTTCATCTCCCCTTGCAACATTCTCTCTCTCTCCAGCCTCCCTCCCACTTTGTAATTGGCGCTCGCACAGCTAGTTTTTAAGAAGGGGGGGGGGGAGCGGAATTTCCTGTCCATGGGAGGGGGGAACGCGCGCGAGTCGACTGATAATGACGCAAAGGAAGGAGGCGAGTGGAAGGGGGAGGGGGGAGGTAGGGAGAGAGAGAGAGGAGTGGGAGGGAACGACGTTCTCGCAAAAGCGGCAGCCGCCTAAGCGCAATTCAATAGGGCTACTTTGCTCGGCCGCCTTAAGGGTTGTCGCCCCAGCCAGCAACGGTATAAAGGGCCCGTTCCAAAAAACAACCGTGACCGACATACGAGCGTTGCCCACACAGCCACCACCCTCCAGTTGTCGTCTTCGGCGCCGTAAAGGATCTCGCGCGTCGTAACGACGCATCGAAAGCAGAGAGAGAGAGAGAGAGAGAGAGAGAGAGAGAGAGAGAGAGAGAGTGAGAGAGAACTGAATGAGCGACGGCCGCCCATTACTGAAGGGGGGAAAATTTCCGGGAGACCGGCGGGTAATAAATCGAGGGGCGCGACGCCTGCGCCAAGAAAGGAATCGTCTCCAGAAGCCGTAGGTAGATACATACCATACACACATACCTATGTACCATAGGTAGATTGGCCTCTTCCTGCAGCTAAGACGCCGTATCAGCGAACAAGGGACCCGCTGGCCCATTGTGAAAGGGAATTGCTGTCTTGTTTAAGTGGTACACACGGGAGTTTGATCTTGGTGTGCGGTGCATTGCATCAGAAGCTGACGCAAATCCATCGACGACCTTTGTTTTACTGTCAATCGAAAAACTGAAACATAATTTCAAGCAACGGAGTCGCACTGTTTTCTTCAGCATAAGAAACCTAATCAATGAAGTGTGCTCAAGATGTCCACATGTGTATCTATTCGGAAATGCAGCAATTTTCGTTTATTGAGCTGCAGCTGGAGACTGGGTAGCAATTCTGTTCGCTGACGTCAACATCTTAAGGTTATAGTGTAGTAGTGCATCTAATTGAAGTGCAGCGTGGACAACAAATGCCATTGCATTGAATAGTAGATGTTGGCTCCACAGACAGACTACAGAGAAACAATTGCCATGAGCCATCAATCATCCAGGAGCTTGCAAATAGGATTGATTCCCTTAGGGGACCATATAAGGATCGGAATGGCTCCACAGGGTAACTAACATTCCTTGAATGCCAAGAATGTGAGTACTTATTTCTCAAACGTACATTTCGACCAAAGTCGTACAAGACTTAGAATAGACTGTTGCAAAATCGCTTGCTAACCAAATGGATTGCAACAAGCCGAGCGGAACGTAAATAATTGCCCTCATGCGTTTACGTCACGGGGATATGTTTTTTTGCGCGGATCAAGCAACGCGTGTGCCTTACTCCTAGTAAGCTGTCAGTTTCGCTCGGTGGGCACTTTGTCAATGTCAAACTGCCAGGGATTAGTGACTGCTATTAGGGCAAGCTACTGATTGTGCCAAAACAGTTGAGAGACTTGAAAAGAATTCTAGCCCGAGCTTTGGAGTTGGTACCAACGATGAAAAACGTGCTGGCGCCACACGCAAATTGAGCCGTTTAAGATGGCCAGACGCTGCCTCCGACAGTTAACCTTGAAGAAAGTCGCTCGCACTACAATTGACAAAGTTTTGCTATTGTGCACTGCCTGCAAGCGCTTTAGCACTGACTTGAGATCTCTAGCTTCACTCCTTAGAAACTCTGCACCAATACGCCTCGTGGGAGTAAACAACATAGCCATTATTCACAAAGAGTTATTTCTCGAGCGCCCAACTGGTGAACGAGTAGCAGAGAAGACGGCTGCTTTGCATTTCACAGTTCTAGTCAAATATTTTTTTATGGTTTGGTGGCGGATTTAGTCACTAGTCTGCCAAACAGAAATTGGCATTCATTTTAGTTACTGCAAGTATCTCATTTGTTTGAAGAGCTTTGACCAACTCAGAAACAACGTTTTGCGAGCAAATCAGCTTGTGATGGGATGGCTGCTGCATATGAGCATAGAACACCCCACTCTCCACATGTCTTCGGTGCAAGTGCAATTTCTATACAGCACTGTAACAAAATTGGCGGCTCTAGCTAGCTTGGCGATACTATGGCCATACTTTCCAATCGCAGTTTTTAAGGCAAGTCAAGTACGCGCGCACAATGTCAGCATAACGCAGTGTTCAGTTTCATTGCCAATGCTGCTTCCAGCGTGTTTCGCTTACGAAAGCAATGAAAATTACAGTGCTACTAGCGTTTTGCAGCCACACAGTTTTGCGACAGTTCTGCTTTGGTATAGAACATTTGTGCGACCGGTCACCTTTTGCTGTGAGTTAATACATGAAGATTGTCTGTCTGGGCATGCTGCATTGTAGCCGTCTATTCGGCAGTGTGCCGTCTTGGGTCGTGGTTTGTAAGCGGTCTACAGTGCTCTACAGTCTACAGTACAGGCTAGCATAAGAAGCGGATCTACTAGGTTAATTGGCCGCCAAACAGACCACAATACGTTTGAATGGGTATGCTAAGTGTTGGCAAGACTTCTGCCTAACAGAAAATGGAGACGGATCTCCTCATGCGGCTAGCCGTTCGCCGAGAGCCCAGCGGACTCCAGCAATTTGGCGCTGAAGACTACGAATCTCTCAGGAACAGATTGGTTCCACATCAGAAATTGAGGCTTGAATTGGTCGAGTTCGGTTCGGTTCGGGAGCAACTAAACCAAGACAGGCCGACGTACGACAAGCTCCGTGTGAGCGCCTGAACAAAATTTTTTACGAAACGCGTCGGCTTTCAATGTAGACGCTTCAGAACGTGCAGCAAAGGCTCAAGCGGTATTTCGAGCGTCTGCTGACGGTTCCCTTCAACACGACCACGCAGTGGGTGAACTGGTGATAACCGTGCTTAAAATGGTTGTCTTCAAATGATATTGTACCTCAGCTCAGCGGAGTGGTTCAAGGGTCGTCTGGCGCACATCAACGCGCTGGACGAGACTCCCGGCTGCTCCATTCGACCTTCGGGCGAGCATGGAACGCGCGTCGGAAAGATTCGCGCTCACTTCGTTCTCTTCATTGACTACAACGGGGCTATGTGCCGAGAACATGTGCTTTGATGAATTCTTGAGTCTCGGAATGCATTCCGCTATGTCTAGGGCGCTTCAGGAGTCCGTGCTAGCCTATGCCTCTTCCTGCTATTACGATCGACGGTATAGATGGAATGTTGAGAATAGCTCTTCGCTGGACGTCTACCTACGGTATTGAATATCGCAAGCCACTTGTTTGCAATCTTGGAATTACAGTAAATGGGCACGTTAGTACACATCTCAGGAATGCACAGTGTTATTCGCATCTCCGTTTGAAATCGAGTCTCTATTTGCAGCCCTCTCGCAGGTGTCATCAGCATCTGTCCAAGTGCTCTGCGCAAAGGAGCCTTCTCAGTGCTTGTTCACGAAGCCCTCCACGCACTGGCGAGTCTATTGTATTTTGAAGCGTGAATGCAGCCTTCATAATTGTCAGTCTGTGCATAAACAGAGCTTTGAAGGTGTGCCTTGCTTTCAGACTGCTTTAACAGTAAAGAAATGTTCGAAAGTTGCTTAGAGATTTCGACAGCAACGTTTGCCGTTTCTGGTCTATTTAGGCTTTTAATGGGCCACAGATAGCAGTTGCGCCTTCCTTGTATGAAGGCTATATTCAACCGTGGAAGGTGAATTCGACAACTGTTCTTTTCAAGCCAATGTTTGTCTTTACTGGCAAGAAATCTATCGTGAGTTGCAGAAAGAAAGTATTGAAGTTCACTTTCGACGTGCCATATCTACAACCACTATGCACGTATACAGCGATGAAGATGCATTTCTGCAACTACCTACATACATATACATGTGTACCACAATACGCTAATTCTGAAACAACAACATCGCAGGCACTGCTTGCGGAGAGAGTCATTTCATAACATTATAGAGCGCAACCTACAGCAGCTGCGATGTCAGCTGTCCAGAGTATGTAGTTACAGTCATTTTTTACGATGCAATTACAATAAAGTGTAAAGTTAAAAAAAACTGAGCTGAGCATCTTCCACCAAACTTGTGATTGTGACGCCACCACCTACTTCCACAGGCGGCCGCCAGACGACACTTCCAGTGCCCGACTTTGCGAGGTGTTGTTATGGAGAACGGTGATATAAAGGTGGCAATGCGGCATGTCGATTTGATGAAGGACGCATTGGTGCAGAATTTCGCCGGTAAAAATTTCGATTCCAAACACATTCGGAATTTCTACTCGTCCTTCGAAGAGGCAAAGACGCAGTGGTTTGATCAAGGAAACGGGCGTATCTTCCTGTTGGCAAAGATGTGTATGGGCCATCTAGAAGAACTCTATTATGGGGTAGAGCAGTATGCTAATGTTCTTTCGCTTTGGGTAGCTCATAAACTGCCTCCCTATATTGTAAGCTCTTCCACTTTTCAGAATGAAATGATGACTCCAGTGGCCAACCATCGGATTGTGATGTCTGATATAACTGCGGCGTTTATTGAAGACGTTACTCTGTTTAGGTGACCCATACAATAACAGCACATAGTGCAGCCATTCGTAGTAAAACTTAACTGGGCGGAAGGGAGAGTTGGAGGGTGAGATGCTCCATGGAAGGGGAGGAGGTGGGGGGTGGGGGTGGATAATCCTATCGCAAGATAAAATTGCCATTGCCATACATTTCTAGAGTCAACCGAAGAGGTGTGAGAAACACTGACGATGTCATGAGCCGAGCTAACTACTGGTATGGGAGGAAATGGGGTTGCAATTTTGCCTACGCGAGTTGCCACACTTGGATGAAACGCAAAAGATTTCGAGGGTACGCTTTGAGCCATTGGATGCACTACGCACTTTCAGCTGCAAATTCATGCATACATTTTAGGTCGGCACCAACGTTCCCATTCTGCACACAAGAAAACATCCGTGAGGCGCAGATTGCAATGTGTAAACACGATCAAAAGCAGCCGCGCAAATTGAGATGCTCAGTCAAAGAAGGAGTGTGCTTATTGGCGTGCCTTGGAAACTCTGTTCAGTTGGGCAATAAATATTCGATGTCACAAAATTTGGATGATACGCAAAGTTCCTTGTACGACGAATGTATCAGTATGAGAAGTCAGACAGTTGAATAAAGGCGAATTTGTCGAAAGTTGAGGTAAAGCTGAATTGAATTGAGGGCGGCGTTTTGCAAAGCCTCCCGATAAGCACACCTCTGTCCGGCAAAGCGCAGATAACACGCCACAGGTGCGCTCATTGGTTGCAGTGGCAATGAGTTATTTGGTGGTGGATTTACATCATTCCATGTTCAGTACTTCGACAACTGGCAGTTCCAAGCGTCAACAAAACGAGTAGAGAGCTATCTACAGTTCGTGGAATACTGCCCTGTCTTTTCGAATATGACTTTCAACAAAGAATGGTTAGTTATTTCACTATTTGCAAAGCTCACCAAAATAGTATATGGTAATTACAGCAAAGTCAAGTGGTTTGAGCAATGGTTAACTTTGCTTTCTGTTGTCCTTGCGTTATGAACACATGAATGCTATTTCAGGACTCCAAAACATGTCGAGGAGTGCCTGAACGAAGAAGTGAGTTAGAGTACACTGTAGCTACTATATGTCTATGTGACAATGTGTATCAAGTTGATAAAGTTAAGCACTACTAGGCATGTATGTATTGCATGAACCAACAACACTAATAGTAGCGCCAACAAATCACCTCCTACATTGACAATTCTGTTGCTATCATAGGCACCGATAGAAGGAGGCGGCTCGTCACTACAACAAACGGACGGCGTGTCTCGCGCGCTGCGATTTCTGGCATTCTCCATAAGCGTTTGTGTAAGTGTTGCCGACTTCAGCAATCGATTTTGACTCTTACCACCTTTCGGTAGCGTTGGATAAACCTTTCTTTCTCCATTGCTTGCTTTTGGTGTTTACTTGGCGATTTGTGAGCAGTGGCAGTGTTCGCAGAGGAGGTTGTTTTGCGCCGCTCATACAGAGTGTCTCATGGTGGGTATACCAACTTTGGTCGACTGTTGCGCGTCACTGCGTTGGCCGATTTGGCTGAAATTAGGTAGGCACGTACTACAAAGTGAGACTTAGACATCTGCAATATTTGAGCGTCCTACACCAATTCTGGCGGGAATGCTGGCCCAAAGCGCAAAAATGTTTCGACGATGGTGCACCTCGTGGAGGAGGCTCTGCAGCAGCAGAAGCAGTTGCCCAGGTCCGATTATGGTCCTGCAGACTGACTTTGATTTGATTGTTCTGAAGCGTGTTACAAGCTATGAGGTTCGTTCCAAGACCGTTCAGAAGCGCGATTAATCCTCATTGTGATGGTGCAGGTGGCAGCAAAGTAGCTACAAGCAAATCAACTTTGTGGCTGCCACAACCCGACGAGTCTTAAGAAAATGACAATGTTTGCGTTTTGGGGCCGCATTCCCGCCAGAATTGGTGTAGGACGCTCAAATTTTACAGATGTCTAAGTCTCGCTTAGTAGTACGTACCTACCAAATTTCAGCCAAATCGGCCAACGCAGTGACGCGCAACAGTCGGCCAAAGTTGGTACACCCACCATGAGACACCCTGTATAAAACAATTGTTTTATCGCTAAAACACTGTGGAGACTGGAGAGACGCGTCAGACTGCGAACCATTGCAGTTCATCCACGACAATTCAGTCCTAAAACCATCGCATCAGATACGTGGCCCATAGACGCAACAGTTCCTCGTTGCAAACAGATTCTTTCGAATGCCTGCTGAAGAACTGAACCAGAAAATGCGTCTTCCTGCGTAGGAATTTCTCAAAAGAGTTTGAATCCAGAGTGGCGAATGTGTACAGGTGACCGATATTTTCGTGAAAGAAGATTTCCACATTCTCTTTCTCAACCAAGAGTTGGGACAGTTTCTCTGGGACGAGCCCTGTGATGAATACGTCGTCAATCTAAACTTACGTGGAGTTAAGAATGTAGGCAGTGGTGGCAACTTGTTCACTAGCAAGCCATAATTTTTGCGTTCTGATATCAGAAAGTTCGCCATTCATCAGTCGTCTCGTGCTTAGGCAGTGCGCAGTAAAGAATTATTAGTGGTGCACGATGGTTGATTATTGCAGTCAACTGTTTTACCCAAATTTGAGGCGTCACAAGTGCGCCCCTGTAGAGAAGTCGCGCCATTTCGATTGTCATAATGAAGGCCGCTCCACGACAAAACCGCGGCCATCTCTTTGGGGCGTATTCCTCCTTCGTAATGTGCCTGAATATGGCATTGAGTTACTGCGACACCCCCCGCCCCCCAGATCCGCTACTGGTAGCACACATGAGCAACAGTCACAAACCACTTGTGGAGCTTCTTCCTCATTGGAACACGCCGCATGTTGGTGTCGCAGCTAATTTTGTGGCGTTCCGTGTTGTTGGCCAGCTGTCGTTGCTTTAGCAGCTGTGCAACGGCTCCCACGTCGGGAACTGTATCCCCGTCAATTTTCATGATGAACTTTGCGTTTCCGTGGCACACGTTAGTGAGCCACTTCAGCCAAGATATTGACTGAACAGTGAAGTTAATTGTTAATACAGTTTTACAGTTAATAGTGTTAGGGTAGTTAATACATTCAAAGTGAAACTAATGCAGTATATTGGAACAACTCCTACATTAGTTCTCTCCAATAAATCTGGTCTCTGACAACATGATTTTATAGCAAAAGACTGTGAATGAGCCCTCACTGTAAATGCAGCTCATGCAGTGTATTCTACTATAGTTGTGCAACTGTGCTAAAATCGTTGCGCTTCCACTATTCCAAATACATAATTTACTCTACGTAACTTGCCTCAACAAAAAATAAAAGAGAATACCTATTGCCTTAAGAGTGAGATTATGGTAACTGTCCACGTAATTCCCGATAACCACATCTCCGAAATAGTCACTTTCCGCCTTCACGTCTTTGTCCACTGATCCGTTTGGTAATAGCCAAACAAAGAAGAACACCATGTAGCTTAGCTGAAAATTGCGCACTATGCTTTACAGTGTCATGCGAAACAAACTTTCGCTCAACAGCAGCACTTGCTTGTTTCTCTAGCAGCTGATTTCCCCAGGTGTTGCGTATGAGATTCCTTCTTTCAAAATGCGTCGCCCTTATGTGCACAAGGACTAGAAAGTCGACGTTTAGATTCCGGCAATTTGCAGACTGATCAACAACAAAGCCGTATGGATAAGCACTTTCATTGACTCTGATTTCCGACAGATGATGAGCAAGAAGATTTAAAGGATCTTTTTCTTCTTCGTCTTCTTCGTCAATGACTGCTGTTGTATTGGACAAATGTCGAGCGTCGAGCATTGGCAAGTCTCGAAACATTGGAACAACCGGGGCATTGGTAGAGTTTTGATGCCTTGTTTCCACCAGTTGAGAAGTGTCGGCTGCATCTATGTCTGCTGAAGCACCTGCGATCATATCACCGATGGAAGATTGTGAAGCCGCTTCGGTTGAGCTGACATTCCCATTAAAGTGGTGCTCTTGAACAGGTGAAGCGAGATCTCTGTAAGACTATTGATGTGGAGGCTGCTATCCAATGTTTTTGGCACTCCGCCGCTTGAAAAGCGAAGGAGTGCTATAGGAGCGGTAAAGCCTACAGTTAGCATGTTCGGGGCTAGCGCTCGCTAGGAAGCACTTAGAGAGCCAAATTTTTTTTTAAAAGATAGCTTATGACGACGCGCAGCGTGCTCGGGAGGTGAAAAAATTTCGGTGGTGGAAGAATTTTGCGAAAATTCAAAAATTCAAATTTTTGCTAAGTAAAAAAAAAAAAAGACGCCATAACTTTCGTAAAAGTTGCTCGAATTTGATGATTTTTGGATATGTTGTAGGCCTTTGGGTCCTCTACGAAGCGGGACTGGAACGGGCTCCCTAGGTGGTCCGACGCGGGAGTACGGTAGAAAATTCAAAATTTTGAATTTTTTTCCGACCTTTAAAAAATCGTAACTCGAGTTTGCGACGGTGGATCCTCGCCAATTTAATTTCTGACCTGGACACTTATATTACCTTTCATTCGACACCAAAACCGCCGAGATCGGTTTTGTCGTTCGGGAGATCCGCGGTCACAAAAGTCCCGGGTCCCGAGCGGAAAATTCGGATTTTCGACTTTGAGTGGATTTTTGGGCTGGAAAGCGTGCATTTAGCGGTAAATTGACCATTGCAACGTGTTCAGCGTCAAAAGTTGGTCTAGACAAAGTGTCTTGACCATTTTGAGGTACCGTATCCCGGCCGCGCCGAATTTTTGAATCCCAGGGTCAAATTTTCGAAATTGAGTTTTCACTTGTTTCGGGGGTTTTCGACGACGCTGAACACGAATCCGGTGTTTGTTTTGCGATTTGGGACGCCTTTACCGTGATTTCGGCACCCGGCTGCCCAAAAATTGGGTCCCGGGGTCGAATTTTCAAAATTGTGTTGACAGTTGTGTCTGGGCTTTCTGATGCAGCAGAACGCGAATCCGTCGTTTATTTGGCGATTTGCGGTGTATTTAGCCTGATTTTGGCCGAATACTCACGCTCTGTAAAATTTCGAAAATACCGTCCGCCATTGATTTTGCTGCGCCTACAGTACGCCGTCCATATAAGACGCGCTGAGAAAGGCGTCTACGCACGCGCAATCGAGCCGAGTTATAAGAGCGTCGTACTGTAGCATAGTGCTGTCGTTGTCCGGGCAGTTTCCCTTTTGTCTTGTCTTTGTCTTGTCCTTTTGACGCAAGTTAATATTGTCTTGTCTTTGTTTTGTCCGGAAAACTTCAAAGGACAAATTTGTTTGTTTTGTGCACAATTGTCCTTTTTTGTCCTCTTTTGTCCGACAAAATAGCAATTTTGTCAGACAAAAATCGTTTTGTCCGACCCCTGTTTCTTCCACCGATGACCCGCTTTGAGTCACGATTGCCACGAAAACGTTTGGCGTACAAATTTATTGCCTCTCGATGTGTTGAAACGACGATAACAAATCCACCAAGGCATGAATTTGCTCAGCAGTCAATGACGTGCGTGTATAAATGCCAACAGCTTCGCTGGCCAAGACTTTTTCAGAATATTTTTGTCGAATATTGCGTGTTTTTAATAAATATTTGCCTGGAAGAGGACAATAATTGACAAATTGTCGGACAAAATCGGACAAAAAAGGACGATTGTCCTTTTACATTACCGTTTTAATTTTGTCTTGTTTTGTCTTTGTCCGGAGCCATCAAAATCCATTTTGTTTTGTCTTGTTTTGTGCACAAAGACAAAGACAATGGTTTGTGCACAAAAGTTTTTGTGCACAACGACAGCACTACTGTAGCACCGACGCCGTCCACCCCAGCGGGGGAGCCCCCGCTGTGTCGCGTAGCTAAGGCGCGCCTGTACAATTGGGGCGCCGCTGGCATTCTACATTGTGAGTGGCTATAATAGACAGTCAGCGGTCAGTACAGCCTGCGCTCATCGTCGTCAGTACAGCCTGCGTCACTTGCGCCACATCGGCCTCTAAGTGTATGGCATCTGCTTAGGCCCGCCCCGGGCCATAGACCCTAGTTCTATGCTGAAACAATTGGGAACAAACAAATTTAACGGGATGCAACACTTGTTGGTTTCTGTGCCCCCGTCCGCTAAAACAATCACGCGGAGTGCCTATCTGACACTCAAGGAGTGTCACGTATCACTTGTTGCTACGTGGCGCTGTACACAAACTTGCACAGTGTTCCGCTTGGCGAAGTGGCTTTCCTCTGAATGGAACAGCGGCCGCTGTGCTAGAAGGTAGACAATTAAACTCAGCGCCACCCATGCCACAAACAATGCGCCACAGTATCTTTTCGGCTCCAGTCGACAGGCCAACATTTCAGAGATAACCTTCTATGGGGGATCTCTTGCGGAATAGAAATGTCAATCGTGCAAGGAAATTGAATGTTCTGTATGTGTGACTTACGCAGTATGAACACTGCGGTTTTACATGAGGTCACTGGTCTGGCAAAACAAAAGAGGGCAGGAATTCCAGACGTCTACGACCGCAGAACGCCAGGAAATGGGCTTGCTGAGCTCACAAGTGCGCCGATGCCGAACCTATGGGTTGCAGTGTCACAGATTTTGCTTAACGCAGCTGATTCTACTTACGTAACTGGCGGCATGTGCAAACAGTGCTTGCTTCAATTTGATGACGAAGGCTATGCAAAATTAGGGTGCACGAGGAGGCGGATGCACCCAATAGGCACTGCACTTGTGGGTCGGGGAGGTGGAGGGGGTAGGATTTGGGGGGGGGGGGGGTGGGTCTGGTTGGGTGGGGTACATGCTTTCAGATTTCCTGTAAGAGGATATTGTTCGCGAAGTGCCAATGAGTCGCACTATTCTGGTAAATCAACATAGGCCTGCCGGCTGATGAGAGTTGCAGAACACAAAGTGTTATCGACCTGCTTCTAATCGAGAGTGGGTGCGCACGTATCGACAATTGCCCTTGCTTATCACGCTATTGATTTATTGCGGTATTGCGATAGTTAAGTTGTCATCGCAATCAGGCCCAACTTTGCAGACCTTTTGTGTGCGGATAACAAGCTGATGCTTCTGGGTATTCACATTGTTACCGTTGTTTCGCCGCGCCTCAGCGCGGCGAGGTGTATAACGTAGATATGTGACGTCCAGAATCCGCATTCGTCCAGAATCCGCATATGCGGCTTCTGGACGGCGACGCGTCCAGTTTCCGCATAATGCGGATTGTGGACGCGGCGCCGTCCAGAATCCGCTTTGAAGAAGGAGAAGCATGCTCCTGGCTCTATATGCGTAACTTGGACGTCAAGAATACGCATTCTTTGATTGATTACAATGTTGTTGTCTTTGAAAGTATGATTTTCCTTTGAAATAAGGCTATGCTTAGGCTCGCCCGGCGCCCACGCTGCACAAGAGTCAGTCGGCGTCGCAGTCTGGCGGGTCGAAGCTTAGGCTTAACGCGACCGGTGACCGACTTCAGGGCGCGCGGAGCGCGCCCTGAAGTTGGTGGTCGCGCTAAGCCTCAGTTTTCGACCCGCCAGGCGCGACGCCGGCCGAGTTTTAGTGCAAACTGTAAGTGTGGTGAACACTCCTCCATCTACTTCACCCCCTGCTCAGGCCTGCTGTGCGCCTCCGTCATGATGGCAAAGAAATGCTGATTCTGGACGTCCAGATTACGCATGGACGGTGATGCATGCCTCTTCTTTCCAATGCGTATTCTGGACGCCGTGTCGTCCAGAAACGGCATTATGCGGAAGCTGGACGCCGACGCGTCCAGAATCCGCATTATGCGGCTTCTGGACGAATGCGGAAAGTGGACGTAACAGATACACGGTTGACAATGTCTGTGTGTGCGTGGGTTTGTCTGTCCGTCGCACTTAACTAAGATATGGGGCATATGTGGTCAAGTTGAGTCAAGGTCGCTGAGTACGGATCCGATGTCCGTTTCTTTCTGTTGCTAATCTCGCATTTTCGAGATATTCGCAATTAAAATTTGAAAATGTCGAAAATCGACTTTTTCGCCGAATGATCTAATGAAATTCTTCAGAAATGGAAATGGAAATGAAATTCTTCAGAAATGGAAAGGGCATAGGCCGCGGATAGCTTGTAGCATAAAAGAATTTTTTCTTAGTGTGGAATTCTGTAGAAATACGCGATTATTTGGAAAAAAAGTCCGTTAATTGACGAGAATAGAACGTCATTTATTGACGAATGTGAATGCAGAAATTGAAAGGTCGTAAGCCAATAAGAATTTGTTACATAGTTTTTCAAATATAAAAAATTGCAATTTGGAGATATTTACAATTAACATATGAAAATGTCAAAATCCGACTTTTTCCCTGATGAGCTAGCGGCGAAATTTCTTCAGAACTGGAAAGAGCATAGGCCGTGGACAATTTGTGACGCAAAAGAAAATTTTCAAATGTGGAATTTTATAAAAATACGCAATTATTGTCAAAATTCTACAAATTGACAAAAATAGAACGTCGTTTATTGACGAATGTGAATGCAGAAATAGAAAGGTCGTGCGCCAACAAGAATTTGTGACATAGCTTTACAGTTTCAATATATTGCAATTTCGAAATATTCACAATTAAATTATGACAATGTCGAAAATCGACTTTGTCGCCTGATGAGCTAGCGACGAAATTTCTACAGAATCGGAAAGAGCACAGACCGCGGATAATTAGTAACACCAGGCAAGTCGTCCGGGGGACGCAGTATACTCCACAAATCGGGACTCCTACTCACAGTGACCCTCTGCTGTTGTGGCCTCCTGACACTCCCAATCGCAAAAGTAATGCCGAATTCGTGATCTACATCCCAAAATACCCCAGAATCGACATACAACACCCCTAGCTTCCTGTGGACTCCGGAAACTGAAATTCTGCACTTGGCATACAGTATCATGCGAATTCGTCATAGGTACGTTCAAACATCATCTAAACGCTAAACGAATGTCAAATTCGTAATCAGCGGACCCGAAAACCCCAAAATCGAGTATAATATTGCCAAAGTCGACCGGACACCCAAAATTCAAATGGACGCGGCAGGGTTACTGTAGCTCTGCAAATTTGTCAAAAACACTTTTCTGGACCAGATTTCAACGTAGAATCGTTTGAAACTACTGTTGGAACGATTCGGCGACGCATTCGAGCGCTCTAGGCGCCGAAACGCGAAAATCGTAATTTTCGACCCCGGAGTTGAAAAAGTCGCAGTGTAAGAAAGTTTTTTGTGTTTTTTTTTCCGTTGTGTTTTGTGTTTTTTTGTGTTTTTGAAAGTTTGAGATTTTTTCCGTTCATGGCTCATTCGATAGAGGACATCTGGGAAGGAGCAACAAGAGTGGTCTCGCCGCTCTAGCTGCTACCTAGCTCGCACAGCAGCCCGTCAAAGTCGACCCGGGGCCAAAAATCGCGAATTTTTCAAATTTGGCGCCAAAATGGGTCCCGCAGCGATCCAATTCTTTTTTTGCACCCTCTGCCCTATCGAGTACTACAACATATCAAAAGATAGTATATACCATTATATGCAACTTTTTCGAGTTCTACCTTGCCCAACCCAATTTGCAGTACTTTGAAAAATTAAATTTTTGAATTTCCCGCCAACGGGGTCCCGGAGCGTGACCCCATTGGTCTTCCACCCTGGCCCATTACTAGACCTACCCAACGCAAAAGACCGTTTGGAAATCGACCGCTTCACGCGCGAACGCCAGACGGGCAACTTTTCTGCTTCCGCGCACAAACGCTATATACTCCACACTTTTTTGTGGAGTATAAAAAAGAAATTGTTTGCAATTGCGAATTTTATCAAAATACACCACAATTTGCCAGAATTCTACAAATTGAAAAAGTCAATACGCAGAAATACGTACACCAAACAAAATTCCTGGTAGTGAACAACTGCGCCGAACAGTTGGCAAGTTTTTTTGTTCGATGTGGCGTATTCACACAGGTATAAAACTTCAGATGAACGGCGTCGTATCATGCCGATCCATATAGCGAACGCGGCGATATCACTGAGCTTTAGATCAGTTGTACAGACAACCGTATCGTGGTAATAGCTGCACTTGATTTGTGGTACACGTTTTCAAGGTACCTTCTCTGGAGCCACTTGTGCGACTAAAATTCACTATACTGTTCACCAACATTTGGCAGACACAAAGCATAGATTGAACCTTTTGCACACACAGCTTGTTTTGTTCGAGTTATCACGTTTAACGTGCTCCATTGAAAGACTGCAATCACAGAATTTCTCTTGTCGGTGCATCTGCTGCGTAGGACCGACCGCGAAGCTCGTCCGAGCACTGTGTAGCGAAGTGCGTTGGTTTGGTTGGTTTAGCAGTCAAGTAGCAGCGTGAGGAAGCCGCCTGCTTTGCTGCAGTGGAAGCAGTGTCAGGCCTTTGCACAGATCCAGTGTAGATGCAAAATGTTCTTGTCTGCTCCTTGCCTCCCGCCCCTTTCTCCCCCATATGCCAAGCTGGATATTTCAGCTACACGTGCGCACACGCGCACACACCACGCACAAATCTGGTACCTACCCCATAAACTAGCACTCGAAAAAGAGTAGCAAAGAATTTTCAAGATGGCCCTATAACTGTGGGACCGAGAATGATGTGGCAAGAATTTTCAGAAAATTTTCGCAAACGTATTGGGCCATCATACAAGTGATACGTGACACTCCTTGAGTGTCAGATAGGCACTCCGCATGATTGTTTTAGCAGATGGGGGCACAGAAACAACAACAAGTGTTGCATTTCCTTTAAATTTGTTTGTTCCCAATTTGTTCAGTGTAGAACTAGGGTCCATAGCCCGGGATTGGCCTAAGCAGATGCCATACACTTAGACGCCAATGTGGCGCAAGTGACGCGTTGGAGCAGGCTGTACTGACGAAGATGAGCGCAGGCTGTATTGACCGCTGTCTATAGCCACGCACAATGTAGAATGCCAGCGGCGCCCCAATTGTAGAGGCGTGCCTTATCTACGCTACACAGCGGGGGATCCCCCGCTGGGGTGGACGGCGTCGGTGGCAGTAGTGCTGCAGTACGATACGATGCTCCTATAACTCGGTTCGATTGCGCGTGCGTAGACGCCTTTCTCAGCACGTCTTAATGGACGGCGTACTGTAGGAGCAGCAAAATCAATGGCCGACGGTATTTTCGGAATTTCGCGAAATTTTACTGAGCGTGAGTATTCGGCCAAAATCAGGCTAAATAACCGCAAATCGCCATACAAACGACGGATTCGCGTTCTGCGGCGTCAGAAAGCCCAGACACAACTGTCAACGCAGTTTTGCAATCTCGACCCCAGGACCCAATTTTTGGCCGGCCGGGCCCAGAAATAGGGCCAAAGGCGTCCCAAATCGCAAAACAAACACCGGATTCGCGTTCAGCATGGTCGAAAACCCCCGAAACAAGTGAAAACTCAATTTCGAAGATTTGACCCCAGGATTCAAAAATTCGGCGCGGCCGGGATACGGTACCTCAAAATGGTCAAGACACTTCGTCTAGACCAACTTTTGACGCTGAACACGTTGCAATGGTCAATTTGCCGCTAAAGGCACGCTTTCCAGCCCAAAAATCCATTCAAAGTCGAAAATCCCAATTTTCTGCTCGGGACCCGGGACTTTTGCCACCGCGGATCTCCCGAACGGCGAGACCGATCTCGGCGGTTTTGGTCTCGAATGAAAGGTAATATAAGTGTCCAGGTCAAAAATTCTAATGGGGAGGATCCACAGTCGCAATCTCGAGCTACGATTTTTTAAACGTCGGAAAAAAATTTTGAAATTCGAATTTTCTACCGTACTCCCGCGTCGGACCACCTGGGGAGCCCGTTCCAGTCCCGCTTCGTAGAGGACCCAAAGGCCAACAACATATCAAAAAATCACCAAATTCGATCCACTTTTGCGAAAGTTATGGGGTATTTATTTTTTTTTACTTAGCAAAAATTTGAATTTTTGAATTTTCGCAAAATTCTTCCACCGCCGAAATTTTTTCACCCCCCGAGCACGCTGCGCGTCGTCATAAGCTATCTTTTAAAAAAAAATTTGGCTCTCTAAGTGCTTCCTAGCGAGCGCCAGCCCCGGACATGCTAACTGTGGGCTTTACCGCTCCTATAGCACTCCTTCGCTTTTCAAGTGGCGGAGTGCCAAAAATGCGAAAATAAATGATTGTCCCACAATCTCAAAAATAATTGCCAGTAAAGTTTGACAGTTAAATGGGCATCAACGTAGGTCAGTAATCCAAGATTTCAGGAATGTGTCAGTTTTTCAGCGGTGGAAAGCAGAGATGGTCAGATGAATCTTCAGAGTGGTGTTGCAATTGATGTGGATCAGGATGGTCTGGTGAGGGATGTGGTGGTTGGGCTCCGAGCAGATGTGCATCAGCCAGAGAAACGTGCTGGCGCAATGCTGAAGCAGCTTCAGATAGACCTTGACTGGGGCAGAGAGAGGGCTGAAAGATGGGCATCAAGGTGGAAGAGTAGAAACATTCAATGGAATGCGCAGCTGGTCCACCTGATGAGACAGGCAAAGTTGTGGCCTTCATTGATGAGGTTGAACCACTTGTTGACCTGGCAGATGTAGTCGTGCAAGGTCTCTACATTCTCCATGTCAAAGAGCAGCATGAAGAAGGCACTGAGGGGAACAAAGGAACACATTAACATAATTGAAATTGAAATAATTAAAGGTGTATAGGTGATACCTACTATGGAAAGTGTCATGATTATAAGGACTGCAATACTGATATGTCAAATACCTCATGAACCTGTCATCCTAATGAACCAGTCGGTATGTTACCACTTTTGGTGGGCATCATTGCCAATCATGCACATCACTCAATGATCAGATGAGGGCCTCCAATCACCGCCACTTCTGGTCTAAGAACTGGTGCTTGGGAAGCGGATTTTCCTTCCTATTAGAGGCCTCCCTCATGAACACAGTCATTATTCACAACTGGTACAGACCCGAATTCAAGAACTTGGATGCTAAACCCATGGTGGTGTCTCAACTGCAGCAATTCCTCTGCATCCTTGATGAGCCGTGGCTCAGGTACATTCCAGTTCAACAAAACATCTCCCTAATCCCCCCGATTTTCAATAGGCAGCAGCTATTTACAGTCAGAATGAATTGGCAGTTAGGGCACTTCAGCAGGCACGTCCCCTACAAGGAAAGGAAATGCTGTGTGATGCACCCCAGAGCCAAACTTAAGACAACTCATTTCTGATGCGTGTGCGGTGTATTCCTTCACTACAACACCCACGGAGATTAGGAGATAATGTTTTGCCATGCATGGAGCTATGGCACACTCTGGATTGCATTTCCAAATGCGTTTGAATGTAGACTTTCATCATGCAATTCGCTTACATTGCTATTTAGTTTCAACAACCATTTGCTTCTGGTTCTGACAGTATGACGCAACACACTTCCCTAGAACTGATTCGAGGTTGCGTGGTGAGAATGATACTCAAACGACAATGGAGATTGGGTTGTCAGAATGATATTCAAAGCATGGCACAAAAAAAGTAAAAGTACTAGGGCCATCTTTTTTGGGCGACCCATTGATTGCCTGTCTTGTTTTTCCAAAAAAATTTTTTGAGAATGTGGGACTATCATTTATTTTCCTGAGAAATTGGGCCATCTTAAAACCCGGGGGTCTGTCAGACCCCCGTGCCGGTTTATGGGCTACCTACAATAATACCGTGTTCTCGTTTTGGACATGCCTGTACGACCAGGCAAGTTGAAGTGCTTTCTCAAGGCTTTCCTAGCAATGGTCCTAGTCTCAGCAGGCTGCATTATCCTCTACTCCTTCAAGAGTGAGCCGCGGGCATTCCCACCTCCACCTCCACCGCCGCCACTGAAGCACCCGTATAACTTCACCATTTTGGAGAAGAAGATTTGCATTGAGAGAACGGATCTATTGAGCTGTTGTGCCATCGGCACCTCAGAAGCTGGAACAAAGACTAAGAATCCGAGACACCTGGGGGTCGCTTGAGTACTACCAACAGGTCCTATATAAATATGTAGTTGTTCATAGTGAGCATTGACTTTTCATGGCAGTAAGTGGTGTCCGTGACACTGACACGCGTCTCACAAATTGGTCAACCAACCTTTGTCAGTTGCCAGCAGGTTTTACAGTTTTTTTAATTCGGCTAATGGAAAACTTTAATATCTTCTGCTGTAATAAAGCAATTCGAACGAAACTTCCACACAATATGGTCAACATGTTATGTCCATGACATGTGTTATGTTGAGGTACCAATTCATATTTGTGGCCTCAAGTTACAAGGCGTCAAAAGCGTAACTAGAGGTTTGAGGTTGCACACGACTAAATTACGCAAAACTCGCATGCCTCACAGCCAATTTTGACGGGGCTACATTCATTAGATTGAGAAGATTACAAGCTTTTGTATGTCCCAAGAACGGGTTGCGTAGGTCCCACATGACGTTAGTTACGACACGTCAAAGTTGAGATCACCAGTCACAAGGCATCCTTCTTGGCATCCTCGGCCTCCTCGCGCAACTCCGGTACTTTGTTTGCAGCCAACTTTCACGCGTTGTATCTCAAGCAGGGCACATCGTACAGGTTGATTCTTCAAGCATATGAAAGGTTGTTTTATTACAAATCTAACGCGCGTAGTATCACTTCATTGTGACGCAAATCGAACAAGTTAGGAAAGTTTCAAACCATACCAGTTTGCAATGAATCTGATATTTTTTAGACTCAACTTTGTGACACTGTAACTTGAGCTTGCGATAGCAAAGAGTTACATAAAAGTAACACATATCATGGACATATGTCACTATATTGTGTGCAAGTTTCGTTCGAATTGCTTTACCACAGCAGAAGATATTCGGGTTTCCCGTTTGCCGAATTAAGAAGAAACCCTGTAGCATTGTAGTGTAGTGAAGTGCAAAGAATAGCATACATAGCGAAATACGAACGACAAATGCGGTGGTTGTTGCAGTCAAAGACGATCGTCGTGTTTATGCTGGGTCTGCCTGCTACAAAGGGCCAGCAGCAGCAAATTGTATGGGAGAGTGACAAATACCACGACATCATACAAGAGGACTTTATTGACACGTATTTTAATCTGACACACAAGGTACATTGGCTTTCAAGTTCAACACGACCAACCGCAATCACAAATGGCTACTGTCTTCAACATTTATCTTAGTTCTAGAGCGTGATGTGTCTCAAATGGGTCTCACTCTACTGTCCACAAGCCTCCTATGTGCTGAAGATCGACGATGACATGTTTCCCAACATATTCGCCTTGTCCAGCTACTTGAAGCGGCAGTTGCTGAGCTCATCGTGGTCTTTGTTTTGTTATGTTCAACCGTTTCGACCAATCTATATTACTAAGCGGCCTAAGTCTGTCCGTCTGTTTGTTTGTTTGTCTGTGAGCGCTCTAGCGCTCGCTACAGTTGACGGATCGCGATGATCTATAGCTTAAACTGACCGTCAGAACACGTAGTTTTGCATCTTTGCTTTTAGAATTTTGACCGATGACTAAATTCCATAATATTTCGAAAATATCGACTGCGCCAGTACATTCTGAGCACAGGAGGCATCACACGCTGTGACTGACGTTTGATTTGCGCCAAAAGCGCTTTACAGTGTCACCATTCATGACGGAGTTGTCGTTGTGAGACTCCAAAGTGTATTCGCAGGCACTGCATGCACTGGCAGGGGCACACCATCGAACTGCTTTGTATCTACGCCAAATGTCTTTAGATCTATAAGCGGCCTAAGTCTGTCCGTCTGTTTGTTTGTTTGTCTGTGAGCGCTCTAGCGCTCGCTACAGTTGACGGATCGCGATGATCTATAGCTTAAACTGACCGTCAGAACACGTAGTTTTGCATCTTTGCTTTTAGAATTTTGACCGATGACTAAATTCCATAATATTTCGAAAATATCGACTGCGCCAGTACATTCTGAGCACAGGAGGCATCACACGCTGTGACTGACGTTTGATTTTGCGCCAAAAGCGCTTTACAGTGTCACCATTCATGACGGAGTTGTCGTTGTGAGACTCCAAAGTGTATTCGCAGGCACTGCATGCACTGGCAGGGGCACACCATCGAACTGCTTTGTATCTACGCCAAATGTCTTTAGATCTATCTGAAATCTCCTACGGGCTAAACCCAAATGTCTATGGGCTAAAGCCAAGTGTCTATTGTGTATTTGCTGGCACGAGAGCTGGTGCGAGCCTAATTGTAGACACTGGCAGGGGCACAGTGTCAGATGGCTTGAGATCTATCTCAAATGTCCTACAGGCTAAACCCAATTGTCTACAGGCTAAACCCAAGTGTCTATTGTGTATTTACAGGCACGGGAGCTGGTGTGATCCTAAATGTAGGCACTGGCAGTGGCACAGGGTCGAATGACTTGAGATCTATCTGAAATGTCCTATGGGCTAAACACAATTGTCTATGGGCTGAACCCAACACCATTGACCAAAGAGGTTCTCCTACGGGCTAAAGGCTCTAGTCCTATATACTAAGCGGCATAGAGTCTGTTTGTTTGTCTGTTTGTTTGTTTGTCTGTTAACACGATAACTCTCGACAGCGTTGACGGATCGCGATGATCTGTACACCAAAAGAACCGTCGTGGTCTGTAGTTTTGCATCTCCTATTGTGGACATTGGCCGATGTCAAAATTCCACAAAAATAGCGAAAATATCAACTGCACAGTACATTCTGAGCACTATGGAGCGACTGCATGCCACTTCAGTGGGCATTTCGCGCTATTGTGTCACCATTCACTGCTGAGTTGTCGCTGTGAGACTCTGAGGTGTATTTAGAGGCAAGGGAGCAGGTGCGATGGTAAATGCAGGCACTGGCAGGG
>JASAMZ010010440.1:90000-95000 GCA_030248115.1 Linhomoeus sp. GSCO2_2
GAAATTGGTTTGCCCGTTAGCAAACCGCGGCGCGTCCCGCAGGGGCACTCATTTCGCCGACCTCGGCGTCTTTGCCTCACTATAACTTGAGCCAGGTGAGAGATATCGAGACGCGGTTTGTACGGTTAGAAAGCCGAGAAAATAAGCTTTAATTTGATGTCCAATACGGCTTGATTCGTTTGCCCGTAGCCGAGAAAAACGCAATGCAATACGCTGACGGAAACGAAAATCGGCCTTGCGCCGCCGTGGCCAGCTTCTCCTCCACGTGATGGGCTCGATCCGCCCGATTCGGATGAACTGTCGCTTGCTTTTTCTTCCGCATTGTCCATTGCTTCTTGTCGTCAATGCACCAAATTAAAGCTTATTTTCTCGGCTTTCTAACCGTACATCTCGGCTCCATCTTGGCGCAAGTTTAAGCACATTGGCAGTTTTTGGCACTTTTTGACACATTTTCGAACAGTTTTCGCTTTCTTGGTACGTTCTGGCACTCTCGAGTAGACCGTGGGCGTGTTCGCCCCTACCCAGCCCCCCCCCCCCCCCACCCTCGCTAGCCACACCCCTCCCTCACCCTCACCTCCAGCCCCCTCCCCCCCCCCCCCCAACCCACCTCCCTCTGGTTACTTGGTGTCTAAATGTATGGCTCAGTTCTAGAGAAACGCGCAAAGAGACCCAAGACTCGGACCAGTTGACAGTCCTGACGAGCTTCCTTGTAGCGTTGGCGCTTGTCGATTCTGTAGAAGGCGTAGTTGCCCACCATTGTGCAGTCTTTGACGGCGTCGTTCAACTTAGTGTGGTATAGGTGGATGATGTCCTTGCAGGTGGTCTTCGGAAAGAGCCGGTCCAGCACTTCTGCCGAATATTGTACCGTATACGCCACATCAACGCTTTTTTTCGCCCGGCCTCAGCCGGGCGAACCCCTACGAGAGCTTATCGTCCGTGCGTCCGTTCGTTCGTTACGCTCTCAGATCTCGGCGTTGGGACGTCGTAGGAAGGAGATCTTGGGCTTTATGGATAGGTCTCGACTCACTGAGAATTGCGCTAAGAGGTTTCGAAATTTAAAAGTTTGAATTTTGCGAGTTACAGTAACCCGAAGGTTCAAACTGAAAACGGCTCTAACTCGCTCGTCTTACGTCGTAAAGCGGCGCGATAGGTCAACTAAAAGGTCTCGACGTGCGCTTTCGTTTGGCATTAAAAGTTTTCTTAATTACGCAAACATGCAACACGAAAAGCGACATTATCGCGTTTTTAACGCAGCAAAAGTTTGAATTGCGCGCGCTACAGTAACACGAAGGTCCAAAACGCAAAACGGCTCTAACACGCTCGTCTTACGTTGTAGGGCGGCGTGCGATAGGTTAACTAAAAGGTCTCGACGTGCTATTTCGCTTGGCATAGAAATTTTGTTAATTACGCGAACACGCACCACGAAAAGCGACATTCTCGCGTTTTAGCATAGAAATCGCTCTAACAAACTCAGCGTGCGTCGTAGAGAGACGATCTTGAGTTGCTGGATAGCTCTTGACTCACTGATCATTTGTTCTTCTATTGGTCGAAACTCAAAAGTTTGAATATCGCGAGCTACAGTAACCCAAAGGTTTAAACAGCAAATCAGCCCTAACTCGCTCGTCTTACGTTGTAGAGCGGCATTCGTTCGACCGTTTGAAAGCTTACGTTGACGCAGTTATTGAACGGTCATTCCTAAAGAAATACTTTTGTTTTTTTTAAATCCTTGTCTTACGAACAACTTTGTCTGCTAAAAAAATTAATCCCGGGCGATCCCAATGTTGCCCTGCAACAACCCCTCAGAAAGGAGCGTGTCAGAAGTAGCGCATGAATAGTGGGCTCCGGGCGGGCATCGGAAAGGCTTCGAAATACTTTACCCACTCTTTTACTCTTCCACTTTAAAATACTCACAAACCACTCTGTATTAATAAAACAACTCAACTTTTTTAAAACAGCTTGTTGTTGCTTTCTAACTGCACAGATAAACGGCGTCGGCAAAATTCTCACTCCAGGTTCGAGATCATATCATGGTGGCGCAGCAGCGCCAGACCATAGTACCTACTACCTAGGTATGTTCCACCGAGGCCGCGCGCACCTTTTCCATCATCACGATATTTACTGGCCGCCCTGTTGGCATTGATTCACTTTTGGGAATCCCTATGTATCAGCGTCTTTAGCTGCCTAGTCCATTGAAATTTGGCTCACTAAAAGACCTTACCATGATTAATTTAAATTCCTAATTTGGTGCAAATCGGTTCAGTGTAGCGAAAGTTACAGGCGCAAAAAGAATCGCGGCGTGTTCTTGTCCCAACGGCGGGGGTGAATTCTACTCCGTCTTCTTCTTCTTCTTCTTCTTCACGTCACGCTCTAAGGTACATCAATCAGGATCTCGTCGAGTCGCCTGCTATTCTTCCCAACCGTGGTTGCCCGCTATACAGTATCAGCCCCAGAGTGCCTCCGCTCGTTCAGGAGGCCCTGCATACGTGTCCCAAAATTGTCCTACTCATTCTGTGCGTGCCTCAAAGTGCCACCGCTCGTTCAGAAGGCCCTGCATATGTACGTGTCCCAAAATTGGCCTACTCATTTTGCCCCTCCCAGGAAGCATCAGCTTCAGCACCATTAAATTAAATTAAATTAAATTACATAGAACAGCAGCTACACAATTAAATTAAAATTGAATAACTTCGGCATCAGCAGAACCGCCTCGACGCGCAGAATCGAACGGTGCAGTACACCGACAAAATGGTTAACAAGTTCAAAACGCATCGGAACCATATCAAATAGGGGTTCGTTTGAAGCGTCGCGACCAGAACATTGCAATGCCACCAACTTACTTTAGCGCGCACAAACTTCAAACTTTTGAATCCCGACTTCTCTTGGCGGAAAGATCAGTGAGTCGAGACTTATCCATGGAGCCGAAGATACTCTTTCTACGACTTACTGTACCTACGCCGAGATCTGAGAGCGTGACGCACAGACGAACGGACTCACGCTCGCAGTCGCATGCCGAGCTCTCGTATGGTGTCGCCCTGCTGAGGCCGGGGGAAAACCTCGCAAGTCGCACTAGTGGTGGCAGCTTAAAACTAAGTAAGTACTTACCCTTAGTTTTACTTAGTTATTTTGAAACTGAGTACTTAGTTTCTTACTTACTTAGTTTTATTTTTGGAAAACTAAGTATACTTACTCGTACTCGTACTTAGTTTATCAGGCCCGTACTTTCTTAGTTTTGCGAAATTTACTAAGTACTTTTTTCGCCGCGCCTCAGCGCGGCGAGGTGTATATATACGGATGACAATGTGTGTGTGTGTGTGTGTGTGTGTCTGTCTGTCTGTCTGTCTGTGTTTCCGTCGCACCGAAGTAAAGTCAGTGACATATGTGGTCAAGTAGAGTCGATGTCGCTGAGTACGGATCCGATGTCCGTTTCTGTTGCTAATTTCGCATTTTCGAGATATTCGCAATTAAAATTCAAAAATGTCGAAAATCGACTTTTTCGTTTGATGCGCTAGCCGCGAAAATTTTTCAGAAATGGAAGGAGCATGGACCGCGGATAATTTGTAACACAAAAGAAATTTTTTGCAAATGTGGAATTTAATAGAAATACGCAATTATTCGTCAAAATTGCATAAATTGACTAAAATGCAACGTCATTTATTGACGAATGTGAATGCAGAAATGGAAAGGTCGTATGCCAATAAGAATTTGTGACATAGTTTTGCAGTTTTTAAAAATTGCAATTTTGAGATATTTTCAATCAAAATATAAAAATGTCGAAAATCGACTTTTTCGCCTGATGATATAACGGCGAAATGTCTTCAGAAATGGAGAGAGTATAGACTGCGGATAATTAGTAACGCAAGAGAAATTTTTGCAAGTATGGAATTTAATAGAAATACGTCATTATTTTTCAATATTCCAAAAAAAATCAACAAAATAGAACGTCGTTTTTTGACGAATTTGAACGCAGAAATGGTAAGGCCGTATGTATGCCAATAAGAATTTGTGACATAGTTTTACAGTTTTAATAAATTCCAATTTCGAGATATTTAGAATAGAATTCAAAAAAATGTCAAAATCCAGATTTTCGTCTGATGGCCAGAACAGCTGTGTATTGATGAATGTGCACTCGGAAACAGAAATGCGTACGCTGAACACAGGAATTCGCTCGCACCAAACTTTTGGCAAGTTTTTTTCTTGGATGTGACGTTTTCACACAGGTAGGAAACATCAGATAAACGGCGTCGTATCATGCCGATAACATATAGCGAACGCGGCGATATCACTGAGCTTCAGATCAGCTGTACAGGCAACCGTATCGTGGGGATAGCTGCACTTGGCATTAAGGTACACATTCTCAAGACACTTTCTCCAAATGCGGCTAACGCTGTACAGATCAGCTGTACAGACAACCGTATCGTGGGGATAGCTGCACTTGGCATTAAGGTACACATTCTCAAGACACTTTCTCCAAATGCGGCTAACGATGTGTACAGAGTTCACTATACTGTTCACCAAAATTTGACAGACACAAAGTATAGGTTGAACTTTTTACACACACAGCTTGTTTCGCCGCCCCCCAGGGCGGCGAGTATATATACGGACGCTAATGTCTGTTCGTGTGTGTTTCTGTCTGTGTGTGTCAAACAACTAAACATGACGGTTAGTGCCACCCGATGGAGTCGAATGCGCTGAGTAACGTGCCGTTGTCCGTTTCTGTTGCTAATTTCGCTATTTCGAGATATTTACAATTAAAATATGAAAATGCCAAAAATGACACTTTTATTTACAAGTCGTATCGAGAAAGTTTTTGCTGAAATGGAAAGGGCATAAGACGCAATGAATTGTGACATAGTGTCGGATTTTGGAATTCACGAAATTAGGGATATTTTCAAGGTTTTGTCAAAATTCTTAAATTTCGACAAATTTAAACAGCTTAAATTTCAAAACATCTTTGCACGGATGTATCGAGCATAGTCTGCCAAGTATTTAGCAAATAGTTTCAG
>JASAMZ010010440.1:100000-185025 GCA_030248115.1 Linhomoeus sp. GSCO2_2
GGATTTGTTCTGTGTTGTCAGCCATGGCTACAGCTCGAAATTCGAATCAGAGCGCCATTGTTTACCATCAAGGCAGGCGCCTCAGGCAACAGCAACTTCGCAACAGGCTTTATCAAACTCGGTTGGCTTTACATGCTGCAGATGTTAGGCAAAAGCAAAGTAGGATACCTAACTTTAATCACATATAAATAAATCCTGCCTGGATGTTCTCTTCCTGGATGTCTTCACAAAGTCCTATGCATTCTACAACATTACAAGGGGTGTCATCAATGCAGAGCGGGGAGAAGTCAAGGTCACAAGGGCTAGTCGCAGGAGTGAGTTGAAGCGCTCTGAAAGGTCGTGAAGTCTCTTGGCGCTGGGCCGATCGTAAAACAAGAGGTGTGCGAAAATATGCTTCGGTTTTAACAAGTTGCGCTTTCAAAGACATATTATTTGCTCCCGTTTGCAGTATTTTTATGAATAAAGTGTCAAAGTATCGCACTTTTCTCCCAGCCATCGACCATGTCGCTCGTGATTTGACTCAGGCGAAAGGTGGACGGCGCTTCCTTATACTTCTTGCAAACCTGGTGAGGCGCGTTGCATGGCGTACTACCGCCACTGCACACACGTCGTGTGTCGATTCTGTTGTCTAGCTGTCTTAGATAATATACCTAAGCTTGTCCTAACTAGGTGAATACCAATTTCGGAACCAGCACATAGTGAGATACGGGTTAGGATTTTGGGCGCTTTTAATAAATCGCTTTGCGCTTTTAATAAAGTCTCCTAGCGCTTTGAAATGGCACGGATTAAAAGCGCGCTGTTGCCTTCCGCGGCCTCCGGATATTAGTAGCGCATGACCTCAATTAAAAGCTGGACGTGCCGTTGAAAAGCAGGACACCAGTCTTGTTTAGCTGTTGCGCGCTGGTTGCTAGTATGTAAATGCGGCCATGCAGCGCGCGTCCCTCGTAAGGTGTGTACGGCGAGGCGATCAAGTGATAGCACCAGAGGTCGAGTTGGCCCCACCTTGCGGACTCCACTCTGACGCCGATGAAGCCGCGTTCGATGTCCCTTTTGTGCGAACTCTACTTGCAACTAACGAGCTCTCGAACAAATCGTATCTGTGGCTACTGAACTCCCTTACTCGCGTCTTGACTCGTAACTCAAGTAATGTTGTTCAGATTTGAAGCTAAGCCAAATCCGTAAAATCATCCGCGCTCTGTGTCGCAAGCCTGCTTGCGATCACATGCACCGATGGGCACGCAGAGTGCGACATATTTCTTAACAATGCAGTACGTCATTCTTACATATGCAATAATTCAATACATATGTAATTCATACATGGCATTCATTCATACCTACATAATGCAATCGAAATATCGGCTTTGCACCGCTGGAAACACCATGTATACGTCTGTCGCTCCAGATTTGAGAACGATTAGTCGCTCTAGGCTTGAGCAACGAGTTGTGTGTACATACTGCACAGTCTGACGCTTAATGGGTACAATCTGTGCAACCTTAGTCCTACTGTGTGTCCGTTTTGTGACTCACTTCCACCGAAGCGTGTTGAGAAATCGGAAGTCGCCTTTGACGAGAAAGGCATTGCCCATTACCCCCTCGTTAGAGAAGTCGGCATGTCCGACGGACTGCCACCCAGTGCCCAGGTAGCAGCGTAGCAGCAACAAGTTTGATGCAGAACTGGCTTCCTGCACGAAACAATACGTTCACAAAAGTTTCGCAAGCAGTGTCAAATGCCGCGCTTCCTTTTAACGTAGGTGGGTCGCTGCTCCCGGAAGCTTCGCTCCAAGACCATCAACTCAAAGTCAAAGAACTATAAAAAATGACTCTAATGGCACACTAAAGTGACTCTAATTCATTTTCAACTTGTAAAAGAAGGCCATTGCGGCACACTATAACAAAGGAATTTGTCGCAACCGCTTTCGGGCCCATCATGGGTAGCGAGGTTCGTTTAGGGTCCGAAACAGGCTCATACAAATTCACAAGTCAAGTACGAATCCAAACGACACATCTTCCAACCTTGGTCAACTTCAAGCTACATACATAACGCGTGGAATCATGCAAACAGACCGCCAAACAAACATACAGCATACATACCTGCAAGGCCACGATGTCCGCGTTCATCTTCAGTATCTGCTTGGCGATCTTCCTCAGGCCGCCGTCGACATTCTCGCCCATGTTCCACACGTTGAAGGTGACCACGCGAAGGTAGTCGGGGTCTTTGCCTAGGGGACTCTCTGTTCCAAGGCTGACCCTCCTGCAGTTCGATCTGGCGATGGCTGAAAAGAGGCGCCCTGGATTACGAAATGCAGCGAATAAAAGAACACGTGGTTATGCGCCTTTTGAAATTTCAGACCTTCCTCTGCAACACGCCGTAGAAAAGCTACTTATTTGTACATACATGTACCATGTTGATGGTACTCAGATGAACGCCCGATGTCTTTTGACGTCTGGCACCAGAATCCTGCCTCCTATGTAGATCCATGTTGCAAGCAAAGTGTCATCTTCAAGCAATTGCCGCACTTCCCCGATTAACCCCATTCCTCGAATAGAAACCAGCCCCCCACCCCCCCCGCCTCCCACGAATAGACCCCCACCCAATGGGCCCGTCTGCAAAAAACAACTCCAGGGTTCTATTCGGGGAAATACGGTACTCTTGGCGGGCATAGCCTGAGCGACAAGCCGAATGGTGGATATCGCTTAACGGCCGTCTCTTCGGGGGAAAGGAAACGGCAATTTCGCTAAATAAATCGCTCAAGTTTGACATTTTGCATAACATGGGCATTTTGAATGCCAAGAATTCGAACTCAAGTGCTTCCGCCTTTTAGCGTTTGCTAACTCTCACAGCATAGAGTATAGCAAACCTTTTCTGTGGGTCTTGAATTGGTTCTTCATCGTGTTCATTTCGGCGTTGAGCGCTGGAATATCGTCTTCCACCGCCGTTGACACGCCAATCAGAAGCAACGCTGAAAGTTGAAGAGGAAGTATCTTCGATAGAAATATAGAAAGAGTAAGAAAGGAAAATCGCTAGAAACAAGCTTAGAGTAAAAACTGGGTACCCGATGATGGTTGATTGGCATTGCATAGTGTGTCGTGCATTTGACGAGTTTATTCAATAGTGTGTCAGCTGGTCCATAAATGGATCAGGAATGTTCGCCGCAGGTTCACTTTGGAATGAAGAGGGTCTAAATGGGACGACGCCCTTTTCTTTTGGGCAAATGCGGGTGGTTACGGTACCATTGCTGTAGATTGCAGAACCGCACAGTGAACACAATTGTCGCGTTTTGTTTTCGATCGAATAGGTGACACAAACATACGTTGCCGGACACATCCATGGAAAAATATTGCTAAGCTTTAGCCGTTTGAAAATGCCAAAATCTGCCATATTTGACAAAACCCTTGAAAAATATCCCTAATTTCTTGAATTCTAAAATCTGAAACTGCTTCATAATTAATCGACATACTACGCCCGATACATCCATGCAAAAATATTTTGAAATTTAAGTTTGAAATTGTCGAAATTTGGCAATTTTGCGAAAAACCTTGAAAATATCCATAAATTCGTTAATTATGAAATATAGAACTATTTGCTAAATAGTTGGCAGACTATGCCCGACACAACCATGCAAAGACATTCTGAAATTTAAGATATTTTGAAATTGTCGAATTTGGGAATCTTAACAATACCCTTGAAAATATACCTAATTTCGTTAATTATAAAATCTGAAACTATTTGTTAAGGACTTGGCAAACATTGCTTCATACATTCGTGCAGAGGAATTTCGAAACTTAAGCTGTTTGAAATTGTCGAAAATTGGGAATTTTGACAATACCCTTAGAAATATCCCTAATTGCGTTAATCATAAAATTTGAAACTATTTGCTAAATACATGGCAGACTATGCTCGATACTTCCGTGCAAAGAAATTTTAAAATTTAAGCTGTTTGAAATTGTCCAAATTTGTGGATTTTAACAAAACTCTTAAAAATATCCCAAATTTTATTAATTATAATCTCTGAAACTATTTGCTAAATACTTGGCAGACTATGCTCGACACATCCGTGCAAAGAAGTTTCGAAATTTAAGCTGTTTGAAATTGCCGAAATATGGGAATTTTGACAAAACCCTTGAAAATATCCTTAGTTTCGTTAATTATAAAATCTGAAACTATTTGCTAAATACATGGCAGACTATGCTCGACACATCCGCGCAAAGAAATTTTGAAATTTAAGCTGTTTGAAATTGCCGGAATTTGGGAATTTTGACAAAACCCTTGAAAATATTCCTAATTTCATTAATTACAAAATTTGAAACTATTTGCTAAATACATGGCAGACTACGCTCGACACATCCGTGCGAAGAAGTTCCGAGATTTAAGCTGTTTGAACTTATCGAAATTTTGGAATTTTGACAAAACCCTTGAAAATATTCCTAATTTCGTGAATTATAAAATTCGAAACTATGTCACAAATTCATCGCGTCTTATGCCCTTTCCATTTCAGCAAAAACTTTGCCGATACGACTTGTAATTAAAAGTGTCATTTTTGACATTTTCATATTTTGATTGTAAATATCTCGAAATAGCGAAATTAGCAACAGAAACGGACAACGGCACGTTACTCAGCGCCTTCGACTCCATTGGGTGGCACTAGCCGTCATGTCTAGTTTTGTGACACAGACACACAGACACACACAGACACACACACGAACAGACAATAGCGTCCGTATATATACTCGCCGCGCTGGGGCGCGGCGAAAAAAGGAAGAAAGAAATACAGACCTTAGTTACATAATTAACGAAGTATGGGAGCCGACATACCCGACAAAATGAGAAGAGTCATAGTTGCAAGCGGTTTCGATTCTATGCTTCGACTGATCACTTGTCGGCCTTTGGTGACTTAGGAACAGTGGCGAGACACTGTTAGGAGCCTATCAGCCTAGTTTAACGCAGAACTTCAAGAGCGAACAGGCTCAGCATGCTAATTGTTCTGCCCACACATTTGCAGATCAAAACGTGTAGCCGGCGTTTGATGATTCTGCATCTCATTTTGACTGTGGAACCCACTTTGCACGCTCGGTAACAAATTAATTGGAACATCGATCCCACGAACGGTGCATGCAATATCCGTGACAGTTTGTTGTAAGTAAGCGTTGCAGTGCGTTGTGTGAATCCGAATGCGACCCACTAACATTGGAAGCAGTATGTTGTTCATCAATCGATGATCCCCGTGATAATATTGGTGGAATAATTTCTGTTCCTAGGCCAACTCGAGGTCCGTGAAGACGGCAGCGTGGTCGCTGGGCCAGGCGTTCGGCACACCGCCGCCGCTGTAGGCCTGGCTACAGCGAATCTTGAATTTGCCCCCTCTGCAAAATTTGAATACTGCAGAACAGCGAACTTTCGCGGCATTAAAAGTGTCGCGGATCGCCCTCTGCTGACCTTTTCGCGGCGAAAAACTTTCGCTGTTGACAGAAGGGCTAACATGTACCGGGTTTTTCCGCTTAAGCGCCCCGGGGCGCTTACGTTGAAATATGTCCTCTGGCGACCTAAAGTTGGCGCCACGTAAGCGCCCCGGGGCGCTAAGACGGAAAATGCTCGAAAGTACTGTAGATAAGTTCTTGTGATCTCCTGTGCTATTTTGTATGTTAATAAGGCTCTCTAAGTACCCAACAGACAAATTCCGGTGCTAAGGACATCACATGCAAGCTGCACAGATTGTCATAGTAAACTTCAAAAGAAACTGTGACTCTGCCACTCTGTGCGGACGGACGACATAATGCAGCTTACTGAACTTCAAAGTATCAACCATACTTGCAATTCAAGCAATTTGCGGCTTCAGAACTAAGTAAACCGCACCTAACAAAGCTGTGTAATGTACCTATTGCTACTCCAGCATTCAATGCTTTCTCACGAAATTTTTTTGTCAGACCCACTACATGTACTACACACATTGGGAAAACTTTGTCACCACGTAAGCGCCCCGGGGCGCTTATATGGCAGTGAAAACCTCGTAAGCGCCCCGGGGCGCTAAAGCGGGTGGGGCGCTTAAGCGGAAAAACCCGGTACTAATGTTAACACACGACTATACTTCGCGCACAAAAACTTTCGCGGATAGAAGGCGAATTCCGCGGAAGTTACAGGCCCGCGAAAGTTTGCTGTTCAACAGTAGTTGCCGTAATTCTGCAATAAGCGAGAGATCGCGCAAATGCGCTACCCGAAGTTGAGGTGACGCCAATTCCGAATGCAGGCGGCAAATTCGCATCGGCGGTACAAATCAACATCGCACAAAAGTTTTACATTCAACCCAAAAATTTGTCTATAATTTCTTTCCATTGGAGACATAAGGTGGCCTCTGATCCCAATGAACACCCCCCCCCCCCCCCCACCTACATGGCTACACCACAAATATACTGTAACGACGCTTCCCTGTCTCGTAGGGAGATGAAGTCGATTCGATCTTTCGGCTCCTTGGCATTCCTAGGCGCCGGCGTCCAAGTGTGACCTGTGCAAACAGTGCTGTCGAAAGAAATTGATAGTATATGATTACTGAAAGTACACGCATGCTAGCCATATGTGTCCGGAACATACTCGCGTGAAGAGCAAAGCTGTCGCCTTTGCAGGCCAGTTCTGGAAAAGGTCTACTCGCCAAATCGGTTTTCAAATGATTTCAACTTTAACTTTTCTCTCGCATTCTGTTGAGAGGGGGGGGGGGGGGGGCGAGTCCAGCAAACTGAAACTGGAACTGAATCGAAACTGAAAGGAGTGCTAGAACTAAAACTGAAAATAAAACTGGCAGGGATATTTACTGTAATGCTGAAACCACGCAAAAGCTTAGCACACATCCATTAAATTGTTGACAAACTGTGCGACTCCAATAACTGTGTTTGAATCAAGGTTCTGCATGCTCGATTGAATAACAGCTCCACAATTGCTTTAATTCATGTTACCATGTTACCATCAAAACATGGTTCTAAACTAGAATATGGTGAAAATCAACTGGCTCGGATAGCGGCATAGTTGACACCAAAACTAACGTCATAATATTACCTAGGCACTTACATGTACTGGGGTAATGGGGTAATGAATGGCAATGGGATAATAGGGTAACTGGGGCAATGAGGTAATGAAACTCAATTTTGTTGAGTTTCACTCAATTTTGTTGAGTTTCATTGGTCACCCTATGAGATGGCCTTCGACGCTTCAGCTACTAATCTTACATGCACTATGCACACTTACCAAACAGAATGGTCTTGCCAATTGCCTACTCACCCGGCTTGGCCACCACATCCGGGTGCACCTTTCGATAGGTGTCCACAAAGTCCTCGCCATCCAATTCTGTCATAATGGTCACATTCACTGGCGTCCCTTGGCCCGTAATTTGCCCTTTGCAGAATTTCTCCAGCTGGAAGGCATTTCCCATGTTCAGAAAATCCAAGTGGGTTGGAGCGTTAAAATCGCCCATGGCCAAAGCGACGTCATTGCGGTTTCCCTAGTGAGCATTGATGACCCCCCTCGCTAATTCTAATTTTGTCGGGATTGCGAATGGCAACATAGTCTTTTCACCTTGTCTATTCAGTGTAGTGTAAAGTAGACGTACAGTACATTTTGCATTGATATGAAATAGTGATGGCAATGTGGAAACCGGGTAAGTACTTACCCGGTTTTACCCGGTTTCTGAAAACCGGGTATACTTACTTCGTACTTACCCGGTTTAGCTTTGCGTACCCGGTTTTACTTTTACCCGGTTTTTCGTCACGTTTACTTACCTGGTTTCAGGCCGAAAACCGGGTACCTGGTTTATTTTCCCACTACCAAAACTTGGGTAAGAAACTGGGTAAACAGTTGTAATTTTGCAACTTATGCTCAAGCTACCTTTCCTGTTGAGTGTGCGAAGTAAAATTGCAACATTTCTCGGTGAATAAATTTGACTTTGCGCTCCTAAATTCGTCAACTTAGGAAAAATTGACAGTATGTGAAGTTTTATCAAAGAAGACTCCAATTCTTGATGAGAATCTGCACCGCCAAACAATAAGCTCAATGTTTCAATGATGAAAATACCGTCGTCATCTCTGTACATAGTGTGCCACTTACATATGTGCCCCTGGAAGTTTTGTGTTTGGGTAGTATCGACACTATCTCGTCTGCTTCAGTTGACGTTAACGCAATAGCTCCTTTAACTTGTTTTGCTTCATTTCACGAACCACATTTGGCTCATAAATTTGCGCTGGTGAATGCGAAGTGTTGTATGACTCCTGGAAGAACGTAGGTGTCAACACAACGCAATAATATTTGGCTCTCTGATGTGCAGAAATCGTGATTTCTACTTGAGTTTACTTACCCGGTTTACCCGGTTTTATGTCCAAGTACTTACCCAGTTTTCGAAAAACTGGGTATACTTACTTGTACTTACCCGGTTTTCAAATTTCAGAGTTTACTTACTTTTACTTACCCGGTTTTAAAATTCTCAAAGTTGCCATCACTAATATGAAACGGCAAATGTGAGTTAAACAGTAAACCTTAGTAACCACATTTGTGAGACAGTGTCTGTAATATTGCGCTCTAACTAACATTGCAAGAAGGAGTTGCGATCTTTCTGCAGAGAGTGCAAGACGAGCCGCTCGTATTGCTCCGCAACACGAGCGTCCAATTCGCAAGAGGTACATATTGCACATCAATACTGATTTCGCCGGGATTTGGCATTCAGAGCAAGCAAACCGACCTTCAAGCTCCGCTATTTGTTAAAGCCCAGGTAAACAGGTTTCACGAGCAACTTTGTAAGAGCGTCATGGGTACTCAAACAACGTGTCGCACACTTCTTTACGTCGTCAAACGAACTGTCGATTTCCTTAGCGCGTGTTTTAGCAGTTTGGAATAATATATATCAGAGCGCGAAACGGTACGGCGACAGCCTTCGAATGTCGGAGTGTATCGCTCTACTACGCAAGACAGACGATTTAGAGCAAATTCAAAAAATAAAATCAGAACGATTTGCCGAAGGAACACAAGAATTTTGTTTCCCGAGGCGCGTGTCGTACTAACTCGAAGATTTTCTCCCCAAAATCGTCTCCCTACGACGTAAGACGAGCGAGTTACGGCCATTATGCGTTTTGGACCTTTGAGAAGTACCTACATGTAATTCCTCCATTATGACTTGATCTGATCAGTGAGTAGAGACCTACTTATCCAATGAGCCCATGATGGCGTCTCTGCGATTTCCAGCGTCGGGATAAAAGAACCGGGCGCACGCCGAGCTCTCAAAGATTATTAAACAAAATTTCATGCACCAAGTGGCATTTAGTTTTCCAGCTATATTCGTGCACAAATCTAGAGGTGTCATCAATGCAGAGTTCCCGACTGATCGCAGCTTTTCGGACAGCTTTTTGAGTGCATTGAGCCGTTCTGAAAGGTGTGAAAATCTTAGTGCGCGCTCACAAAACGACAGCGTCCAGAACAATATGGTAGACTACGTAAATGATATTTAAAAAACGTGAACTTGTGGAAAGTGTTTAGACGCCTGTCAGGGAATTGTGCGGCACGAAAGCACGACACATTGCCTGGCGGTTGACGCGCAGTCGCGCAGCCACCTCTGTGCATACATACGTATCATGTATTGCCATACACAATGTGGGCATGCCGTGCAAACATTGTACAATAATACGTTACAAATGTTATACAAAACTTGTCCTGAAAAAAGTACCAAGCGCCCTTGCTCACTTCTCTCCCAGACTTTAACGGTAGCGCTTGTGACTTGGCTCAGGCGAAAGGTGGTCGGCGCTGCCTTATACCTTTTACAGATCGAAACGCGTTGCATGACCGAACGATTGAAGTAGTGCAGTGCTGTGCATTCATTGCATTCAACACTGCTGAAGAGCTGCACTATTACTACAGTTAGGGAGGGGGGAGGGGGTGGAGAAGCAAAAGCACTTGACCCCATTAACTCTTGAATTCTAAGTTGACCGCGCCATATTCACGGCGTTGAGACGGTGGCGTCCAAAATAGCGCAAACTGTTTTACGCGCTAGGATGCCGCTTAGTCACAGCGATTGTATCAAGCAGCAGTGCAAGACACCCCTTCCTGCAGTTATTGTGCGCCACCAAGCAGTGCTTGTCCAGGTTTAGCCACTGTGTACAACAGTGTGTACAGCGGGCCATGCAGCGCGTCCCTCGTCTGGCGTATATGGCCAGGCGGGAAGGTGGTAGCACCAGAGGTCGAGTTGGCCCCACCTTTCGGACTCCACTCTGACGCCAATAACGCCGTTTTTCGGTTGGGAGGCAAAGCGGTGCATGAAAGTGCGAAGTCAATACTATGGCGTATCAATGTACTTGGCTCAGTTTACTCTAATGATAGATGAGAAGCCTTACACTAGATGCCCTGGGAATGATCTGTGAGTCGAGACCTGTATTGAAAGAGCCCATGTATGTACATAATATGAGCGAGCTAAAGCCGTTCTGCGTTGTCCGACCTTTGAGTAACAGTAGCTCGCGAAGTACAAATTTTTGAGTCGACCATGGTTAGGACGAACGATCAGTGAATCGGGAGCAATCTAATACTCTAGTGATTGATCTATTGATGCACTAGATGTTCTACACTGAATGCCCAAACATTTATAGGTAGATAGGCACCTATTTGACCCACTTCCACCAAAGCGAAGACTTGAGAAAGCGAAACTCTTCTTTGACTAGAAAGGCCGAGCCCATCATCCCCGCGTTTGGGAAGTCGGCAGAGCCGACGGACTTCCACTCAGGGCCCAGATAGCAGCGCAGTTTCAGTAGCTTTGCTGGCGGGGTGACCTCCTGCAGTAAAGGATCCTAATAATTTGCCCTATTCTATTCACAGTTCTATTCACCCCTTTTGATGGGTTCTACAGGCAAACGCCGCGCTTCTGCTCTAGAGGAGGTAGGGGGAGGGTTGAGTGACAATGTTCAACGTTTCTACAAAATTCGAAAAGCCACATTAGACCCTTACTACGGCCGTAAAGTTAGGGTGGCCTCAGCCGGGCGACACCCTACCAGAGTACGTCGTGCGCACGTTCGTGCATCCGTGCGTTACGCTCTCGGATCTCAACGTTGGAAAGTCGTAGAGAGACGATGTTGGCCACCATGGATATGGGTCTCGAGCTCGACTCATTGAACATTCCGCTAAGAGAAGACGAGATTCAAACGTTTGAATTTCGTTAGTTACAGCTTACGTCTTACGTCGTAGAGCGGCAACCGGCACGTCAGGTGAAAGCTCTCGACGATTTCTTTCATGCGGTAGCAAACGTTTTGTCAATTACGCAAACACGCACCACGGAAAACGAAATCTTCAAAATATTTGAATTTCACGAGTTACAGTAACCCGAATGTCCAAAAGCACAAAACAGCTCTAACTCGCTCGTCTTATGTCGTAGAGCGGCAACCGACACGCCAGTTGAAAGCTCTCTACGTGCCCTTGCATGTGGCAACAAACATTTTGAGATCAATGCGGGCGGTGAGTTCTCGCACTCTCTGCGGAAAGAAGACAACTACCGTAAATACTCTAATAAGCCCCCGGGGGGCTTATTTTTTCAACCCCTCTCTAGGGGGGGTACTATTGGAGGGGGGGGGGGCTAATTCGAGGGGGGGGGCTTAATATTTCGACCCCTCTTCCGGAGACCCAAGGTACACAAAATGTACGTATGCCATACAGAATATACCTTCCAGGCACTGAATATCCTTAACATAGCATGTACTAAGGGTTTTTCTACAGTATACATGCATACAGTATGCCTTATAGTACACATACATGTACTATAGTACATAAGGTAGGGGGTACTATTGGAGGGGGGGGGGCTTATTTTTTAAACCTCCCGCTAGGGGGGGGGTACTATTGGAGGGGGGGGGGGGGGCTTATTCGAGGGGGGGGGGCTTATTAGAGTATTTACGGTATTTGCAATGTCAGTCAGAATACAAACTCAACTTATTTAAAATAACGGAGCTTGTTCTTGTTGGCGCACTCTGTACAAAACACCTGCAAGGCCACGATGTCCCCGTTCATCTTCAGAATCTGTTTGGCGATCTTCCTCAGGCCGTCGCCGACATTCCCGCCCATGTTCCACACGTTGAAGGTGACCACGCGAAGGTAGTTTGCGTTCTTTGATATTGGACGCTCTGTTCCAAGGCTGACTCTAGTGCACGACGGCGTGGCGATGGCTGAAAAGAGGCACTCTGATACTGGGTTACCAAATCCAGGGTAAAGTACAGAGTTCTTCGAAGTTCCAGCCATCCCTCCACAGCACGTTGTACAGGGTGGGCCAAAAAAAGTGAGACCCCTAACTTTGCGGACGCCGTTCTCAAGCATGACTGCACCGATTGACTTCAAATTTGGTGACAACACACTACAGGGTGTTGTTGATCGTCGGTACAAATTTCAACCAATTCTGTGCATCTCACGCCAAATGGCAGCTACGCGCGCAACACCATGCCGAAAATTGGGTGCGGACGGCGAAGAGGAGGATGGCCATGTGAGTCGTCATCCGTAAGATAGTGATCGGAATGCAGTTCGTTAGACGGTGTGGGACAACGTGTGACTATCAAACATTACACTGTCTAAAAAATCTGAGAGATAACGAATACACTGTGGAGTCTACGGATGTCTACCGTCACCCCATTACCAGCGTGTGGCATCTGAAGGATGTGATTGTGCAAGAGTTATGAGGTTAACGGACAATTCGATCTACCGGTTTCGGCCCCCGCTTGCAGCAAGTGGTCGACCAGGGTGGCGGCCCCATCGAACAGCCCGAATCCATGATCTCAGAATTTGCCGCCATCCTCCTCTTCGCCGTCCGCACCCAATTTTCGGCATGGTGTTGCGCGCGTAGCTGCCATTTGGCGTGAGATGCACAGAATTGGTTGAAATTTGTACCGACGATCAACAACACCCTGTAGTGTGTTGTCACCAAATTTGAAGTCAATCGGTGCAGTCATGCTTGAGAACGGCGGCCGCAAAGTTAGGGGTCTCACTTTTTTTGGCCCACCCTGTACATACAGAAGCTAGAGCGTTGAATATTTACAGAGGAACGCCCAATTCTCGTCTGTTTGCATCTGACACCAAATTCCAACCTCCTATCCCCATTCACCCGACAACAGCGCGGCGAGTAGAGGGTACATACATACATACTTACGTTGCAAGCGATTGCTCGTCGGACATTCTTTGATGCGGCAAACTTAACGCAGGACTGCAATGGCAGCCTCTTTGGGGCAACGGCAATTTCGACATGTCAGATCGCGTTTAAATATGTGACAGGTACTGCATATCTTTGAATTATTTGTTGCATTTTGAATGGCGAAATCCAAATCAAAGTTTGCCCAAGTTCAGCATTCGCTAAACGTCACAGTACAGTCTAGGGTGAACCTTTTCTGTAGGTCTTGAGTTCATTCTTCATGCGGTTCATTTGAATATTGAGCGTTGGAACATCGTCTTCCACCGCCGATGACACGCCAATCAGAAGCAGCGCTGCAAGGTCACTAATATTTAAGAAGAACATTGCCAGAAATGTGTCACGGTGCTTTTTACATTAACGAGGTTTTGAAACGCGAGCGACAAACACGTACAATAGGAGATGACATACCTGACAAAACGAGAAGAGTCATAACCGTGAACGTCTGTGATTCCAATTTGCAAGATCGACTATGGTTTGTCGTCCTTTAGTGACTAGCGAACACATGAGAACAAATTCGTCCCGCAAGTTTCTAGCTACATTGTAAGTGTTATTTCAAGAGCGAGCCGTCAAAGCATGCAAATTATATGGAAAAGTCTACCCCGCGACGCCAGATCAAAAAGTCTGGCCGATATTTGACGATTGCGACTTTCACTTTGACATGCCGGTTTCGATGTGATTTCAAGCGCGTCCGCTGGTTGTAAAATTTATTGGACCTTTGAATGAAATGATCTATGGTTATAACTTAGAAAACGTGCGTTAGAGTGCTGACTTGTTGAAGAAAGTGGGTGCAGTGCAGCGCTTACTCGAGAAAGGTGAGCTACCGGATTGCATACAAATGCAATGTGCGAATGCGACACTTAATTTTGCATGACACACTGTGTTTTAATCCAGCAAATCGGAAATCTCAACAACTTTGCGTGAGTCAACATAGACGAACGCAACTTGCACGCGATAGACACAAAACTACACCATTACATGTGCTACAAAATGGCTTGATCTCGCAGAAAGCTCCACAAGTTGTAGGTGGTCAAAGTTGAAGTCGCAAATTTCCTGATAATGCTCTGCCTAGAAGTCTGTAACTCTTGCAACATGCGGTACTTTTCCACGCGGCTCGCACCGTTAAATGCAAAAGAAATGGGCTTTTACACCGCGAAGGCACTTGTTGGCCAACTTTGACAAACTGTAACGTTGGCGTTATATAAGCTACAGAGCTAATCTTTGCGGCGTGCGAAAGCTCATTTTCCTTTGCATTTAACGGTGCAAGCCGCGTGTGGAAAGTGCGGCGTGTTGAAAAAGTGAGAGACTTCCCAGTGGAGCACTGTCAGGAAATTTGGGACCTCAATTTCCTATGAATTCAAACCATTTTGTAACACATGTAATGGTATGAGTTTATCGTGTGCAAGTTGCATTCGTCTAGTTTAACTCACGCAAAGTTTATTAAGATTTCCGATTTTGACCGAAATAAGGCGTCTTAGGCACACTTTTGGCCATTCCAATTTTATTTCCCGGGTACCGGGACCCCCCCCCCCCCCTCTCAAAAATTTCCTTAAGAAGAACCCCCCCCCCCCCCCCCTGGCCTCCGGGTGGCCTGCATAAGAGCATTCTAAGCGCTAGCTAAACGAGAACCACTACGCAAGCATAAGAAACGATCGTGCAGAAACACCGCTGAAAGTCGTCACCAATATACCTAAACGTCATGACGAAAAAGTATCGCAGCAGCGGCAACAGCGAAAAAGTACCAATTCCGTTCGAGACCCACTTGCGTTCCATCGCCGCCAGAGCACACGAGCGCATTGCGAGACGCGATTTCTAGGGTCTTGTGTACCAATTGTTGGGGTGTGAGTTGTTGTTTTGAGCGAAATTTCCTCCGAAACGAAAGCCGCTTCCTTCTTGGCTCAATGGTGTGTTGATCAATCGTCCCAAATTTGCGCATTTTTGCCATTTTCGCCGCAAAATCTACCAATTTCAGGCGGTGGCAAAGGGCAAAAAGTCCCCATCATCAGCCCAAAAGGGGAAGCCCTTGAAGAAGGGTCAGCTGAAGAAGGGCGGAGGCAAGAAGAAGCAGACGCTCAAGTTCCACATCGAGTGCAAACTCCCCGTGGAAGATGGCATCATGAAAGTGGAGGACTTTGTGGGTTTCGAACTGTTGAAACTAAAGTTACGTTGACGCATAAACTGTAACAACTCAGAAATTGCTCAGAAACAAGGCCGATTTCGCCAATCGTCCCCCCCCCCCCCGCCTGGCCGCAAAAGTTTCGCTAAAAATGGTAGTTTTGAGCCGAAATTTTCGCCTTCGGCGTCTAGAGGTTTTAGCCATATTTTAGACAAAGGCCTCAAAAGTCGCTTGCGAACGTGTTTTAGTGTGTCTTCTTAACATTTTCTCTTTGTTTAGGCAGGAAGCAAAAGGTGAATTGGCTTTTCGCTAGACCCCCCCCCCCCCGGAACTCGGTTTGCCCCCCCCCCCTGACCCTAATCTAGGCGGCACCTTGGGGGGGGGGGGGGGGGGGGTCGCTGTCTTGTGGATCCACCCCCCCCCCCCCTCCGCCCCTTGGGCCCGTTTTGCAATCTGACGTGACCGCTCCTTCTGCAGGAGACCTACTTGAAGGAGCGGATCAAGATCAACGGCAAGAAGGGCCAGCTGGGCGACAAAGTGACCCTGGAGGGCGCCAAGACAAAACTGACCCTGACTTCGGACGTGCCCTTCAGCAAGCGGTGCGTTTTTCGCGGTTTTTGCCGCGCGAATGTTATCTGAAATCGGCTCTGGAATGCGTTCGCCAGCTGCGCATGCGGCTTTGATGGGATCGCCTAAAACATTACTTGCGTTGGTCAAGTTGACACGATTTGTTCACCCAGAGTAGGTATGCTGCATTTAGTTTCCAGTGACTAGGCACTAAATGCAACGTGACTGACAGTCTATCCGTCTCTGCAGTTTAGGATATTTGCGTGACTTGCGCTAAGGTAGCATGCAGAGAACATAGAACAAATCGTACCGAGAAGGACATGTCAGGACACTAAACGGTATCTGTCTGAATACCAAATTTTCGCTAAATGTGACGCATTTTTAGCTATCTGAAGTACCTGACGAAGAAGTACCTGAAGAAGAACACGCTGCGCGACTGGCTGCGGGTGGTCGCCAGCAGCAAGGACACGTACGAATTGAGATACTTCAACATCAATCAGGAAGAGGAGGAGGGAAGCGACGACGAGAAATAGGCGCCAATTCAAAAATTCGAATCGTTGAAAATCGCGCACTCTAGGAGTGATCCACTGTGGACCCTCTTCTGTTGCTTGTTGGTTGCAAGGAGCGTTGTTGCGAGAAGCGAGAGACGATGGCCGATACACTGGAAAGGGGTTAGGATTCTAGCAAACTTGGGGTTCTAGCCGACTGAGTAAGACTAGCCAGCCTAATTGAGGTTGGATTAACAGCGTAAGATATCAGCGGACCTAAGATTCTGCCAAGCCTAAGATTATACACCGCACTCAGACAGACCTATAATCTAGCAGAGCTAAGATGGTAACAGATCTCATACAAAGATTCTAGCAGACTAAATATCTAGGGCTCCAACGCATGAACGCTAAATTCGCTCCGTTTGAGCTTGCGTCTGCGTGGCGCTTTTCACAACGCTGTGGAAACTGTTCGACATAAACAGAAGAGTCGTTCTATTTTCTACGACGGACCAGATACATGACCACAACTTGTAGCACCATTCACCAAGAATTGACGTATTTGGCAGTAGGCAACTCGACCGAAGCTAACCATGATATCAGACTTGCTCTTGGGGTCTTCTCAGGTTGTCTTTGGCAGTGGCGAGACGGTGAAACACTTATGGCAACATGGCAGCGGGTTCTAGGTGAGCTAGGTACGTACAATGCACGGATAAACGAGCTAGACTAGCTACGCAATAGCACCATAAGTCTCATACGTCTGTGCACAGAATAGCACCGAACCGACGACAAGGCAGCTTTGGCAGTCGACCGTCGCAAGCTTCCCTACAGTCACCCCTCGAACCTAGCGAATCACAATTGCATATGCGTGAAAAGACTTGATTTCGCCGGTGTCGTCGACTAAAACTCTCGGAACGGGTAGCTGGGAGGAGGAGGCCTCTTTCGGCAGACGCTGCAGCGGCCGATCCTGCGCTCCAGCCCTCCAGCCTTGACCGTCTCGGGAAGAGGCTTGCGGAACTGCTTGTCCTAAATGTTAGACTTTTGCGTTACTGTACCTACTGTCCAAACACCTCTGAAACGTCCACACGCCTCTAAAACGCTAGTCTTCGATATACGGATTGGCACGGCTGCTCGTAGGCATTTACGTATTAGATTGTTTGAAAACGGGCCAACTACCGTACCCAGTTGGAAACTCTGGTGCGCGGTTTACCAAGTTTCAACAGCTTTCTATCGTGCGCATTCTACAAATTACTTCGGCTGTACTTCACCTCATCGATGATGGAGAGCCAGAAGGCGTGGTTGGTGGCGTAGTAGTTGCAGGTGCCCTTTCCGTGGCACTCGATGAAGGGCACAGCCTGGAACTTCTCCAGACAGCTCCCTGGAGACTGCAGATTCTGACCAGTACCTTCTGCTCCGGCGGCGGTGTGCTGGACAAGGGGAAGAGAGAGTCACAGAGTGGTGAGTTCTGTACTACTCTGCTGAAGACGTCTTTAGTTCACAGAGACAAAGTTCCCACCATGATGAAGCTGTAGCCCGTCCACATGTTGTCCCAGCCTGGAGGGCAGCTGGGCGGACTCAGGTCCTGGCTGTGCATCGCGATGACTGGCGTCTCCGCCTCGCACACGGCGCAGCGACTGATGTAGGGTCTGTAACAGAGTGTGAGAATCAAGCTCCAGTGCTTCAAGTCTACCTATGGTGGTGGTGTGGTGATGATTTCTGACCGAATGGCGCTGCCGCTGACGGGCTGCATCTGCATGGTCATGGGCTCGTCAGTGGCCAGCCAGTAGGAGTAGTCGTTGCGACTGCTGCGATGGCAGATGTTGTTCAGGTTGCAGAACATGAAGGGCATGGTGCTGAACTTGGGCAGGCAGCTGCCCGGCTGGCCTGGAATGAAAGCCATTGTAAATCAGACAGTGGCATTGGCTACAGCTTTGAATTGCCATTCACTCCTTTTGTCCAAAGATGTCTATTCTGAGCCATGCATGGGCACAGGGTTGACTAGAGTGGACCAGTCAACCCAACAATCGAAGAGGACTACACATCTTTTGCACTTTTGGAGCAACGTTTGCACTAACAAACTTCAAGACGGCAACAAATTTTTGCCAGCGGTGCAGATTTGCCAAATGTGGAAATTGTTATTACATAAATGGCATATAAGATTGAGATTTTTTAACCAAGGAAGTCATATTCTTGCAAAGGCCAACCGAATTGGTCATAATTCGGTAGGACACTCCTGTCCAAATGACCACAGCGCAACATGGGTGGTCCCAGTAAACCCTACTTCTGGTGCTTGTGCCAATCTATGATTCTGACCGACCCAAGTCCTGTCCAGCGGCCCTGTTGTTCCCCTGAACGTAGAGCAGCGAATAGCCGGTCCAGAGCTGGGTGGTCCCGGCTGGGCATTGTGGCGCCGTCGTCGTCCTCGAGTGCCTGGCGAAGTTCCACCCTTTGGGAGGGGACCTCTGGCCAGCGCTGCCGGGTGTGCCGGGGTAACCTGTAGAGTTAGTGTTACTGTAAGTGAGAAATTGTAAATTCTGTGGCCAGCCTACGCCCGCATGCAAAGAACCTGGCGTACCAGCCAGATGGGGGAGTCGACCGAGAGTGCCCGAGATGATGTGCCGCGCAAGTTTTTTCTCCGTTCTTACATACTGCTTCACTGTGTTGCCATCCGGCAATGCTCCCCTACCTGGGTTTCCCTTGACTCCAGCGGAACCAGGCTCGCCCATATCTCCAGGTTTTCCGTCGAGCCCAGGCGATCCAGGCCTTCCTTTCATGCCGGGAAAGCCCGGTAGTCCAATCTTACCATCATCCCCAGCTGGCCCAGGCGGCCCGGTCCTCCCTGCAACTCAATACTACTTGAACGATGCACATCCTTTGGACAGGTGTGTTGCATCTCACCGCCCTCTCCTGTGGGTCCAGGCTGGCCTTTGGGGCCGGGGTATCCAGGACTTCCCATCTCCCCTTTGGGGCTGAACTTCTCCTTGTTGTAGGGGCGCGTCTCGCCCGGCAGACCCTTGGGGCCTGGGTAGCCTGGGTTGCCTGCCATTCCAGGCAGGCCAGATGGGCCTGGGTCTCCGACTTTTCCCCTCTTGCCCAGCATTCCGGGGATGCCCTTTTCTCCTGGGTTGCCCGGTGGGCCAACATCTCCAGGAGCTCCAGGGTTACCCTGGAGTCAGTGTAGTGTGCACTGCACTACATGTCCGGACGGCACGCCATGTGGGGTAACAGATGGAACTTACAGGGCTGCCTTCAGCTCCAGGGTAGCCCGGTTCACCAACTTGGCCTGGTGGGCCAGACCTGCCGGGAAGGCCAATTTCTCCCTTCAAGCCTGGATCGCCCACGCCTCCACTTGGGCCGGGCAGTCCAGGTAGACCTGAGCGAACGTTGGCGGCCGCGTAGAATTAATTGGCTAGCATCGAATCTCATTCCCAGTACCTTTCTCTCCTATGGGACCAAAGACTCCCTTTGGTCCCGTTGAGCCAGGATAGCCATCGCGTCCAGGATTTCCCTTTTCGCCGGGCAGACCGGGCGCTCCCTTTGGACCTTGACCTCCAGACCTTCCATCAGGCCCACGCCTGCCGTTCTTGCCTTGTAGTCCAGGAACCCCGATCTCACCAGGTGGGCCTGCCAGGCAGAGTAATGTGCACCACGCTGTGTTGGGTTGTTTTTATCAAAGCCCGAGCTCAATGCGGCCATTGTAGCACCTTTCACAGTGGCTCCAGCGTCTCCTGGTCTTCCTGGGGCACCTGTGTCCCCTTGGACTCCTGGGGCTCCTGGGCGACCAGGTTGGCCCTCCTTGCCTGGCGCCCCTGTGAACCCATCGGTTCCTGGGTCTCCAGGTAGTCCTGCCAGGCCAGGCTCGCCCTTGGCCCCTGGGAAACCCGGAGGCCCAGCAGGGCCCTAAAAGAACGTGCGTGCATATGTACATAAAATAGTAACTTTATGGTGATACACAGATGGACAGGCTATATTCTAGACCAGCAGAAGAGAGGGCAACCCACTGGCACGCCATCATTTCCATTGTTCCCTGGCATGCCTTCAAGCCCAGGCCGGCCGGGGAAGCCCTTTTCGCCAGAGAAGCCATTTCTCCCTGGGCCACCATCGTTGCCATTCTCACCAGGAAGGCCCAGTACGCCTTTCACACCTTTTGGGCCAGGTGTCCCCTGAACGTAGTTTTGGAGAATTTGTTGGCGCATAAACAAACGTTACGCTAGCCCAACCGGCAGTCCATTCAATCCTGGATTCCCGGGTGTTCCTTTATCACCAGGAGGTCCACTAACACCTGGGGCACCCTTTTGGCCCGCAATCCCAGGGTAACCGTTGTTTCCTGGTGGCCCAGGCAGGCCATTGGGTCCTGAATCGCTCTATTGAGACTGGTGTTTGCTAGCCAATCAATGGTTAGGGTGCCAAACCTGGCAGTCCTGTGGGTCCTGGCAGTCCTGGACCCCCTGGTACGCCAGGCGTTCCATCTGGCCCAGCTTCGCCAGGCAGTCCCGACAGGCCTGGTGGGCCCCTGACTGTTGGCCCTGGATCCCCAACCTCTCCTTGAGGCCCTGGCTGGCCACTTGGTCCGGGAGGTCCTTGCTGGCCCTTGAGACCTGTAGTGGAGCCATGCATAGTCGACTGTGTGATCTCCCCAACTGGAACGTGCAGCGTTCCCACCTGGAAATCCATCTGGGCCTGGGCGGCCCTGCTGCGAACGGGCTCCTGGCTCCCCAGGTGGTCCGGAGGAACCAGGGGGCCCCTCCTCTCCAGGTAGACCATCCAGTCCGGGCGCGCCTGGTTCCCCTTTGCGACCAGGGTTGCCTGAGTCTCCAGGCATACCTGGTGCACCTTTCCTTCCTGGTTGGCCAGGCGTGCCATCCGGGCCAGGTGACCCACCCACTCCAGGCAACCCAGGTTTTCCATCAGCTCCTGAAGAGAATGATATGTCAAACGTTGCATACATTTCATGCAGATGTACAGTTGTATTCGTTTCATACAGATTACCTATGTAGTGTATCAGCAGTGAAAGTGAAACAAAACCGCCCACTTCTCAAGTTCACCAGCAAGAAATTCTACTGACGTTGCAGATGCATTCTATGTCATACCAATGGTGCCAGGGAAGCCAGCCTGGCCAGGTTCCCCAGGTTCTCCCTTCTGCCCAACTGGTCCTGGTAAGCCATCAGAGCCAGGCGACCCGGTGGGCCCAGGGGGTCCTTCCTGTCCTGGATTTCCATTGAAGCCAGTGACGCCGCGGTTGCCCTTTTCACCAGCGATCCCAGTAGGCCCACCAGGGCCTGGAAGACCCTGGGGCCCAGGGGTACCAGGAAAGCCGGGCTGCCCATCCGGTCCCGGTTGCCCAGGCCGCCCTGTCATCCCTGGCGACCCTGGTATTCCTGAAATGGATTTTGCACAGTAAGCACATTGGGCCCATAAGGTTTCAGAAGCAGCTTGTGTCGCACCTTTGATCCCAGCAACGCCTTTCACTCCCTTGATTCCAGTGAAACCTGGTGGTCCAGGAGTACCGTCTGGACCAGGACGGCCTTGCTCGCCCTTGGGGCCAGCGAAGCCGGCCACTCCAGAGATGTAGTCTCCAGGGCCGCCTTTGAACCCCTGGCATAACGAATGGTGGAAGTCTACCTCAGGCGACTGGCCAATTCCACCATCAACTCAACAGTAGCCAAGTCTTGCACTCAGTCACAGTATCAGTCGCTGTACAGGCTTTTGAAAGGGGTCGCTGGTATCCGTACCGGCGGGCCAGGCAATCCGGCTGCGCCAGGAGGTCCTTGCTGGCCTTTGCCTCCAGGCGCCCCATCGAATCCGTCGCTGCCAGGCTGTCCCCGGACGCCTTTCACTCCCTGGGGTCCATTTGGCCCAATTCCCCCGTCGAGTCCCGGCGGACCCGGCAGTCCGAGCGGCCCGTCTCGCCCGGGCAAGCCCGGCGAGCCCACGTCGCCCGCGAGGCCGGGCAACCCTTTCACGCCCGGTTCGCCGGGTCGGCCGGGCTGCCCCTTTGGAGGTCGGATGTTCTGGTAGGGATAGGGCTCGCCCTGGTCGCCACGCTCGCCTTGCGCGCCAGACAGCCCGTCGAGCCCTGGGGGACCCTGAACCCGGGAGCGACACATTTGTACCAGCTAGGTATACCATCGGAAGAGTGGCTGTGTCAGGGGTGACCATAGAAACTGATTTAGTTTCAGTTTCAGTATCAGTACCAGTTTTCATATTAGTTACAGTTTCAGTTTCAGCAAAGAATTTTTTTTGAGTTTCAGTTTCAGTTACTGAAACTAAGTTTCAGTATTAAGTACGCTGCTCGCGGCTGTAAAGCGTACGTTATGTCTTGCATAGATGCGTTGCTGCGGTGCTGATTACCATAAATAAAATGCATTCCAAGTTTTTCGTCATGGTCAATCAAACAAAGTGCCAAATCAACCAAACATACGCCTCAAACACTAATACTGAAACTGAAACTAGTTTCAGTAGTGTGTACTGAAACTAGTTTCAGTTAACACTGATTCCTTTTGTGGAGTTTCAGTTTCAGTTTCAACATGGCTGACCATTTTAGTTTCAGTTTCAGTTTCTATGGTCACCCCTGGGCTGTGTGGCCATGTCACTTCCATGCAGCTCAATAATATGAATCGTAACCCTTTATGAACGAAATGTTACTGGAGTTACGTAATCTCCAGGTTGCCGGATGTCCCAGGTTGCCTGGAGTTACGTAACCTGCAGCGGAGGGCAGCAAAGGCAAGGGCAGGCTTATCACGATATTCATTTCTCAGGATCTACTGAACGAAATTGGTTGAAATTTGGCACACTATGGAATCTTATCACAAATAGATTAAATTCCAAATTTGGCGAAAATCCGTTCATTAGAACGAAAGTTGTGGGCGCGTCCTCGCCATCGCTGCTCCTCCGCCCGAGGTTACGTAACTTCAGGTAACCTGGGACATCCGGCAACCTGAGATGTCCCAGGCCGCTTTAGACACATCTGTCCAATCGTTCATAAAGGGATAGAGCGCCACGGTCGGACCCACCACATCGCCAGCCTCGCCCTTCGGTCCCGGGAAGGATTGCCCCGGAGCGCCGGGCAAGCCCTTTTCTCCAATCATACCACCTTGGCCACGCTGCCCGGGCACTCCCGGAATGCCCTTTTCGCCTCGGCGCCCTGGTCTTCCCGCGCCTCCTGCTGGACCAGGAGCGCCAGGCTGGCCGACTTCGCCGTCGGGGCCGGGAAACCCTGAATTGGACGCTCTCTACTGTATGTTAGTCTTACCTTACTGCAGCATGCGTAGTAAACTTACCTATGTACCTAAGCTGTGTCAAAACTGCTACATACTGAGATGACAACTGTTGAGGACAAGCGCCCATGCAAGTTTTTTGGTGACCACGATATTGCGAGGGACAAACAGCATCAAGACAAAGTTCAAAATATCTATGCAGAATACTAACAACATCATCAGCAGAAGCTGCAATTGTGCGGTACTTGAAACATCGCAGGGTATGCTACAAAAGGTACGTCGGTTGATTCGCTACAGAACAACGTACAATGCACGCGTGTAGTAGCAGAAGACAGTGGCTTCAATGCTGCGATAAAAGGCACGAACCGAACAAAGCGCCTGGCGCAATCGAATCACAAATGACGACCCACCGTCAGTTCCGGTCCTCCCAGGCCTGCCCCTATCGCCGACCTCTCCCGGTATCGAGATCTGCTCGCCTACGTCTCCCCTTTCGCCTTTGATCCCAGGCTGGCCCGGTTGCCCCGGACGGCCCTGAAGTCCAATTTGCAGCGCTGTGACAGTGACAGACTGCATTGTTAAAGTGTCAAGCCGGGTCCCGACCGCTGGTCCCGGTTGACCCTTGGGTCCGAGTGGCCCCACGGGCCCGTCCAGTCCGATCCAGCCCCGTTGGCCCGGCGTGCCGCGTTGGCCCTTGAATCCGGGAGACCCGGGATCACCCGCGTCCCCTGGAAGACCCGGCTGCCCGTTGGGACAGAAGGGGCAGTCGTCGCCCCTGTCGCCAAATGGGCCCTTGTCACCAATGCGCCCCGCTCTCCCAGGGACGCCCGGGGCGCCCTCTGGACCCTTCTGGCCAAAGCGCCCGGGCGGGCCCTTCATGCCGGCAATGACGCCCGGCCTGCCCGGCGGTCCTGTGTGGAATTCAGCATGTGACGCAGTTGTGTCACATCAATACCTTACATTCGCCCAACCTCTTTCGCCAGGATCTCCAATGGGACCTTGCGCCCCGGGAACGCCGTCTTGCCCTCCCTGTCCCGTCTCACCTAAAGAGAGCGGCTGTGGGATTACGCTACTCCCGCGCCAACAAAGGTCCACACGTCAGTGGAATACCCGGCCTTCCATAGCCTGGTGGGCCCGTGTTGCCCTTCTCCCCAAGGGTGCCAGGGACACCCATGGGGCCGGGTAGACCGGGTCTCCCAGGATTTCCCTGGAATCCGTTGTCGCCGGGGAACCCTTTCGTTGTCCTGCCGGTCGAGCCGCGCGGTCCGGCAGGTCCCGGGTCGCCCGTCTCTCCGGGCGGTCCCCTCTGCCCGAAGGGGCCGGGTATGCCCTCCTCGCCTGAACAACGACTCTGTCGATTGTCATTGAATTACCGTAAATACTCTAATACGCCCCCCTCCAAGAGTACCCCCTTGAGGGAGGTTTGAAAAATCAGCCCCTCCACCTCCCTCCAATAGTACCCTCTACCTTGTGTACTATTGATATGTTAAGGATATTCAGTGCCTGGAAGGCATATTCTGTATGGCATGCGTACTTTTGTGTACGTTGGGCCACTGGAGAAGGGGACGAAATGTTGAGCCCCCTACCCACCTCGAACAAGCCCCCCACCCAATAGTAACCCCACTCCCCCCCGGAGAGAGGTTGAAAGATATGCCCCGGGGTCTTATTGGAGTATTTGCGGTAGGCTGATGACAGTAGCAACAAGCTGTTTTAAAAAAGTTGAGTTGTTTTATTAATACAGAGTGGTTTGTGAGTATTTTAAAGTTGAAGAGTAAAAGGGTGGATACTTTTGTAAAGTGTTTCGAAGCCTTTCCGATATGACGCGCGCCCGCCCGGAGTCCACTATTCATGCGCTACTTCTGACACGCTCCTTTCTGAGGGGTTCTTGCAAGGCAACATTGGGATCGCCCGGGATTATTTTTTGAGCAAGGCACACGCATTACTGAGTGGTTGTTGCAGGGTAACATTGGGATCGTCCGGGATTAATCTTTTTAGCAGACAAAGTTGTTCGTAAGACAAGGGTTTAAAAAACAAAAATATTGCTTTAGGAATGACCGTTCAACAACTGCCTCAACGTAAGCTTTCAAACGGTCGAACGAATGCCGCTCTACAACGTAAGACGAGCGAGTTAGGGCCGATTTGTTGTTTGAACCTTTGAGTTACTGTAGCTCGCCAAATTCAAACTTTCGAATATAGACTTCTCTTAACGGAATGATTAGTGTGACGAAACCTATTCAACAAACTCAAGATCGTCTCTCTACGACGGAAGACGAGCGAGTTAGAGAAGTTTTGCGTTTTAAACTTTTGGGTCACTGTAGCTCGCGATACTCAAACTTTTGAGCTTCGACCAAAAGAAGAAGAAATGATCAGTGAGTCAAGAGCTATCCAGCAAACTCAAGATCGTTTCTCTACGACGCACGCTGAGCGAGTTAGAGCGATTTCTGTGTTATATACGCGAGAATGTCGCTTTTCGTGTTACGTGTTTGCGTAATTTAGAAAATGTTGTATGCCAAACGAAAGACCGCGTCGAGACCTTTTAGTAGACCTGTCGCACGCCGCTCTACGACGTAAGACGAGCGAGTTAGGGCCGATTTGCTGTTTGAACCTTTGAGTTACTGTAGCTCGCCAAATTCAAACTTTGCAATATAGACTTCTCTTAACGGAATGATTAGTGTGACGAAACCTATTCAACAAACTCAAGATCGTCTCTCTACGACGGAAGACGAGCGAGTTAGAGAACTTTTGCGTTTTGAACCGTTGGGTTACGCTCGCGATATTCAAACTTTTGAGTTTCGACCAATAGAAGAACAAATGATCACTGAGTCGAGAGCTATCCAACAAACTCAAGATCGTCTCTCTACGACGCACGCTGAGCGAGTTAGAGCGATTTCTATGCTAAAAACGCGAGAATGTCGCTTTTCGTGGTGCGTGTTTGCGCAATTAACCAATTTTTTACGTCAATTGAAAGAGCACGTCGAGACCTTTCAGTTATCGCACGCCGCTCTACGACGTAAGACGAGCGTGTTAGAGCCGTTTTGCGTTTTGGACCTTCAGGTTACTGTAACGCGCGCAATTCAAACTTTTGAATTTCGACTTCTCTTAACGGAATTATCAGTGTGCCGAAACCTATTCAGCGAACTCAAGATCGTCTCTCTATGACGAAAGACGAGCGAGTTAGACAAGTTTCGCGTTTTAAACCTTTGGGTTACTGTAGCTCCCGAAATTCAAACTTTTGAGTTTCGACCAATAGAATAACAAATGATCAGTGAGTCGAGAGCTATCCAACCAACCCAAGATCATCTGCCTACGACGCACGCTGAGCGAGTTAGAGCGATTTCTGCGTTAAAAACGCGAGAATGTCGCTTTTCGTGTTGCGTGTTTGCGTAATTGAAGACGTGAAGTATCACGATCACTAGCTACCTAATTTCTATATTTTGCACACAATCATCACAGACGACAAGCGTTAGCTGAGTTTCGGTCGCTAGATCTAGACTCAGCCACGAAGTGCCAGCGCGACCTCATCAGTAGATGACTGGCACTAAGGCGACGATTTATTGTGCACAAGTTTCATAAATTGCGATTCCTATTCCTACGAACTTCATTATTCTTGTCTTCTCTCTGCTTTTGGGCAGTTCTCTTGGACGTCGAGCCTCCTCTTCCGCCTCGCGCGTTCCCTCCCTTTCCTCTAGCCGACATCTTGTTGCGGAAATCCGGCAATTCCACCATTCCACCATTTCGGCAATTCTAATTAACAAAAGTTTTAATGCCAAACGAAAGCGCACGTCGAGACCTTTTAGTTGACCTATCGCGCGGCGCTTTACGACGTAAGACGAGCGAGTTAGAACCGTTTTCAGTTTGAACCTTCGGGGTACTGTAGCGCGCGCAATTCAAACTTTTGAATTTCGAAGTCTCTTAGCGACATTACCAGTAAGTCGAGAGCTAAGCCCAAGATCGCCTTCCTACGACTTACCAACGCCTAGATATGAGAGCGTGACGGACGGACGGACGTACGTACGTACGCACGCACGAAAAGCTCTCGTAGGGGTTCGCCCGGCTGAGGCCGGGCGAAAAAACGACCTTTCTCTCCAGTGCGGCCGTCTAGCCCCGGCTGGCCAATGGGTCCCCTCGGCCCAGGCTTTCCCTCCCCAAAGCCAATTGGGCCGGGCAATCCGGGGTCACCCTGCTGCCCGTCGCGTCCGTCACGTCCGGGCTCGCCAATCGGACCCTTGAGCAGAGATTGCTTTCTTTGAGTAGCAGTAACACACTCATAATCCCCTCTGAAAGGGGTGAAGAGTCGTGGTGACGCACCCTAGGCCCTTCCCGGCCGTTCTTGCCGTCGATGCCTCTGATGCCTGTCTCTCCCATGTCTCCTGGAGGGCCCCTGGGACCAGGCTTGCCGGGTTTCCCCTACGAATACAGGATGGAAATGCACCAAAGTGAATATAAGTCTGTCGTTCTAGTCGTCTAAAATACCCACCGGTCCGCCGAGCTCTCCTGGGCTGCCCTTGAGGCCCACCAGACCCGGCGTCCCCATTTGTCCCGGTGCACCGGATAGGCCGTTTTCCCCAGGCATGCCGGGTTCGCCATCAGGGCCCTAAATCAGCGTTTGAAAAGTTGCGCTGTAAGCTATGTATGTCTACGTACTTCAGGCGCACCGCGCGACACAATGTGGGTACCAACCGACTTGAGGGGGTATCTCAAGTAGAGGGGGTGGGAGGGGGAAGGGGGGAGGGGCGGGGGACGGGGGGAGTGGGTGTTCAAGTGAAAGTGCAGTTGAACTGAAAATTTTTTGCCAGCATACGACACAGTTCCAAGCTCAAGCGAAAGGGTTGCCCAGCAAGTGAATGCTGAGAAATATCGTCAGATGTTGCAAAGATCGCTTGATTTCGACAATCAATCTGTGCATAGATTCACACTAACAGGACGCCCAGCCTCCCCAGGACTGCCTCTAATGATCTCCGATGACGGCAGTCCAGTTTGTCCCCCTAGGCTCCCGGGCGGGCCCTGCCGACCGCGCTGTCCCGGGTTTCCCTTCTCGCCCTTCAGCCCCTGTGTGTCTGGTCCCATCTCGCCCTTGGGGCCTACGTTTCCCGGTCGGCCCGGGCTGCCCTGAAACAAAGAGTACTGCTATGGCGCTGCCATCCAAGGCATAGTGTAGTTCCCGATCAGAATTGGTCAGCTGTACACACTGACCTCATTGCCAGCCTCTCCCTTCTCGCCGGGGGGTCCCTCTCGTCCGGGTAGTCCAGGGGGTCCCTGAAGTCAACCAGCTATTTCCTGACGACTAGGCAATCCAACCAATCTAAACTCGAGAAAGCATTCTCGGCTCACGGGTCTGCCCGGAACGCCCGGTGCGCCGGGATCGCCCTTGACGCCGGGCGAGTTGATGCCGCCGTCGCCCGGGTCGCCCGTCTCTCCAATCATACCTTTGAAGCCGGGTCGGCCGGGATCGCCCGGCAGACCGGGTAGACCCGGCGGCCCGGGCCTCCCCTGAAGAGAATGCGGCATGTCATCGCTGGGCTACAATCCACAGACATTATGAAATGCGCCCCACGTCGGTTCCGTTGCAGCCTGGCATCCCGTGCTCGCCTTTGATGCCAAACAGGCCCTGGGAACCCTTCTGGCCTGGCGGCCCGCCTGGGCCTAGCACCCCTGGCGGCCCCTGAAAGTGTCATGGAATTCGTCCTGCAGTGCGCGTACTGTGGACCGCTGGAAAGTGCAGCTGGGCGAGGGGGTAGGGATGGTTTTGACAGCCTCGGTTGGTGGAGGGGGAACTCATATGTAGGTACTAGGTAGTCAGAAATTTTCGTACCTAGGCTAGAAATTTTCTCCAGTCAAATAGCGTTGAAATTCGCACGCAGCGTTGTGTGTGAATGTGTTCAGGGGACTAGGTCGGTAGTCAGAAACTGCATGCAGGAATTTTTCTCAGATGTGCCAAAGCCTGGCAAAATTAGCGCATAGGTGTGTGAATGTGTTTAAACTTGGGAGAGGTACATACGTCGATACGTGATGCAGTTGAAAGTCGCACGCGACCCTGCACATGAACAGTACATACCGGGTCTTTCGAAAGTCCTCCCACCGCGCGTTGTACAGAATCCACAGTATTGATTCATGGACACTTGATAGTCTATCGTCTTGGCACATCTGACACCAAATTTCAGCATCCTAGAGACTTAGGCATGCAGAATTGCGGGGCCACAATCGAACGCTCTGCCTCACAGTTATAGGCGTGTGTTCAAGAGGTCATCGAACGTATGTAGCTCCTTCCTAACCCTGTATCCTTTAGGGCCCCGCTCTCCATAGTCCCCTCCGGATCCTGGCGAGCCAATAGGTCCCATGGGCCCGTCCTGGCCTCTGGGTCCGGGGTGTCCCGGCGGGCCTTTCACGCCGGGGTACCCTTGAGATCCCTGAATATGTGAGAAATGTACATAGGCGATGTGCTTCTTCAGGCATGCCAGTTAGTAGCGCGAATGCGGCACAGATAGAGCGCTAAGTATGCAGTTGTGTTGAGAGAGGTTTGTTGCCATGAGTTGACTTTCAGCATTACCTACGTGCCATACATGAATGGACGGACTGTGGGAGGCGGTCTTATTCTCATTTCGGCCCTGCAATATGCGCAAGTTCTAGAATCCATCAACATTGACTTCGGCTTAGGGTAACGCTTGGGCTCACATAGGCGGCTTAGGCTTAGTCTTAGAAACGGTTTGAATCCATATTCGATACTGGTGCGTGACGCGCGCGCAGAGTTTAGCATTGCCTGGAGACACACAACTCTAGTCTACCGTACACCCTGCTTCTCACCCGCTCTCCCTTGGTCCCGTTGCAGATGCAGGGCGGGTAGCAGCCCTTGCAGTTGGCTGCCGCTGCCGCCGCGTCCCCCAGACTCGCCAGCAGCGCCGCCGTCGAAATGAACAGTAACACGCCGAAAATTACTTCTTGCTTGGCCATTTTGCCAGCGCTCGTCAGCGCGGCGATTGGCTGGGGGGCTCCGCTTCAACTTCTCTCTTCCTTCTAGGTTTCGCAGAGCGACTTTTGCAACAGCTCAAAAGCCGACAGAGCCTTTCTCCGCTTCAAAATCGTCGGAGAAAGGGCTTCCTTGCTTCCTTCTCACTGCTTCTCCGTCAAGATTGGGGGGGGGGGGGTGGGGGGGGGGGGGGGGGGGGGGGGTTGGGCAGATGGCGAGCGTATACTTCCCGCGAGCGGCGCGCATATGCCCGCCTTTCTTAGCCCAGTGCTATAGGTGGTGCAGTAGAGTCCACTCTCCTCTATCTCCTGCTTCTTGCCGCGGCCCAGAGAGCGGATTTTGAAGACAGGCCGCAACTGTCGTCTGTCCGCTCTTCGCGCGCCAGCGCGAGCCGAAAGACCGGGAGATATGACTTGGCGCTGGCATCCGAAGTCAGAGCTAGACGCGAGAGCAGATTTTCCGTGCTGGGGGGAGGGGAGTAGGTGGAAGTTGGTGGGGGGGGGGGGGGGGGGGGGGGGGTCTGTGCAAAGAGGTGGTGGGCACGCGCGCTGCATCTGAATGTGCCTGGCGTCCGCTGCTTTAGCCCCCCCACCCCTTCTCTGCTGCAAAATCTGCACGTTTGGGGATGGAACCAAGTTGTTAGCGACAGACCCCCTTGTCGTTAGAGGGCCGACCTTTACACGTATTTCTGAGCAAGAGCAGTGGGACCGTTTGCGAACGCACATACGGTGATTCACTTGGGTTGGATACTTGCGCTGAAGTGTACACTGTACATTGTGCGCTGCATACCGCCTCATAATGGTCGGTAAGACAAGGTTCGAGCCAAAATTTAGCAATTCAGAAGTTTAAGGTGGCAGTAACTTGATAATGAAAGGGGACTGCTTATGATTGGGTCGAATGGTAGTTTACGAAGACTCGAGCAAACAATGTTGGATTTATGAACCCACAAAGTTTAAGGTGGCAGTAACTTGATAATGAAAGGGGACTGCTTATGATTGGGTCGAATGGTAGTTTACGAAGACTCGAGCAAACAATGTTGGATTTATGAACCCACAAAGATGATCTATGTCAACATGCTCCGACTTAGTTCGAGCTCTGTTTTCGGCTGGCATTGTATTGTAGCGCGTACTTTCTTTTGCAGAAATTATGACGTGTTGCCTCAGCCTCACTCGTTGCTTCTCTTCACGAACTCTTCCTTTGCAGAGGGTATTTCGTGTCAATATTGAGTTCGCCCGAGTTTTCCTTGTCGTTAGGCTTAGCCGCAAGATGTAAAGTTCCTAGGTACTGTGTGGGGGGATTGTCAAATGCCTCTTGCTCGCGTCAACATGCGCTGCACACTTCCACGTGGAAGACAGCATCGTAATCGTTCTACCACTGCTCCATGTGAAATTTAAATTCCTCTCACACAGACACTCTACAAAAGCTTTAGCAGACGCTACTTTGCGCTTTAGCAATCGATTCTGTGCGGCTTCTGGTGTTAACGTATAGAAAATGCGTCACAACGTGATTGTTATGTTGGTTTTCTCGGTAGTTTTGGACCAATACCAATTCTACACTGTTGCACCTTTAACTGGTAAGCACATGCTTCCAGATTTAACACTTCGCGTATTCAGATTTTCCAGATACAATTGGGTGATACGCTACAGGCTGGGTGATCTTATGGCAGCTAGAATGTTCGGTTTCATCACCGTATATACCAATTAATTTCTAAGTTGAATTATTTCTTTGAATGTCAATTGCTTACCAGGAAGTTATTCTTCTGATGCTAGCCCAGCGTTGCGCAAGAAATCATCTTCAAATTGACTTCCATAGAGGTCCGTCTTAAAAGACAAAAGCGCCTAACGTTCGACCTTATCCTAGGAATGGAAACTCTGTCGATCAGCAGCTACTCTACATTGCACTCTCCTAACCGTCATTATGACGCCCTTGCTATGCAGCAAGCGGCGATGGTTCCTTAAAAAAATCCTTTTAATTCTCCGGGGAACTATTGGACGCAAAATTATTGACAACTTTGATACGGCGTGTCGATTTAGATTGGCCCGCGATCGTTCCGTTGTCGCCACCGCAAGACGGTGAGATAAACGCACCAATAAACGCCCCTGTCTCGTCTGCGAATTCGTCGGAGTCGCCCCCAATAAACCGAAGATCCAAGAAAGTCAACAAAGAGGAATCTGCGGTCGTCTTGTACCGCTATGGAAAGTGACAACGATTCGCAGCGTTGAAGACGAGTTTCCGAAAAGGTAAATTTGCATCGAGAGTTGTGTCGTTGCGATTCAATCGACCGTGAAACGGTGATAGGAGGAGAAGGGGCATTCATCACTGCGTGTGTGACTGCACTGTTCTTCTAATTCTCTTTGTAATTGTCAGACCAATTGTCTTGGTGTTAGCAAAACGGCTAGTCCGCAATAGCATGAAAGTGTTGAAGGCAGCCCTTGATGTTACATGTGGCAATAATTACCATAACTATTGTATTAAAAGTCCCTTGCTTTGCCAACTTGCCGCCGCTGGCAAGCACGTCGGCTCCTGCTCTTTAACGTGTCCGTGCTCTAGTTTCTTTGCACTATTACGCTTTCGAAGATGAGACAAGGCCTCGTAGTTGTTGTGCTGTTGTTGTTAGCGCACGCCGTGAAGACAGAACAACCGGCTCGCAACTGGTACGTTCTTCCTGATTCGGTATGTATGTACATAGCCGATCCATTCAGGCTTGCCATGGAAAGGGGTATAGTCCTTTGAAATTCAACATTTTTGCTGACCTTAACGATACCATATGCGTTGCGTAGCAACCGAGTTAGACCGCATTTCTCAACACGAAACAATATTTTTGCGCAACAGGATTGGACGATTTGTTGTTCTAGTATGGAAAACCTCCTGTCTCATCACTGTTCGTACAGCGCCTCAGCCTCCGACTGTCGAGTCGACAAGGCGAGGTCTGCCGTTCGGAATCAGACGGAGGCAAAATGGTGTGCGTGAGAAAGACCAGAGGCTTCAAATCGGCGCCCAACCTTAACTATCGGCTGGTGCCAGGTGTCAAGAAACGATAGTGAAGCGGCGGAGTCGTCAACGAGAACAGCGATCGAATTCCGCGTTGAGCAACGCCTTTCGGGGTTTCGTACTCGCATTTTCAGTCTTCTGAATTGCTACTATTGCTACAGTGCCGGTCAGAGCCCACGCTACACTTCGTCCCGGGACGACGGCTCAGGACGTTTCGTCCCAAATCGTCGTCCCGGGACGCCGGCGCCTACGCTTAAGCACGTGTGTCGTCCCGGGACGACGGTTTGGGATGCTTTCGTCCCGAACTGTCGTCCGGAGCCGTTTGGGACGACGCTTCCGAAAAGAGGACGAAACGCTTGAAAACGGACATCTTGCGTAAAATTAGAGCGTGTGACATCCTGCTGATAGTTACTGCTTGCGTAGGCAACACAATTCGCTGCTCTTTTCCTGCTTTCTTGCGAAAACATCCCAATTTTCCGAAAATCGTAAGTCGAAGCATTGTTTGGTCGAATTATTGCTGGCCCCTCTCCTGTAAATGCAAATTTTAGCGTGTACTAATCTCCGCTTGGCCCAATTCTTTTCCGTGCAAGAGAAGCCATTTCAAACGCTTCAAGGTCGCAAACAGTTTCGTTACGACAGTTTGGGACGAATCGTCCCGAACCGTCGTCCCGGGACGAAATCGTCCCGGGATGTAGCGTTGGCTCTGACCGGTACTGTATAAAACATTTTCGTGATTTGATGTGTTTCCCACCAGACCGCTCAGCATGTAAGGTACACCAAGTTGTGGTGTGCAGATGAGAGCACTTGCCGTGAAACTACCAATACCGACTGGAGAGTGGAGGAGAGTTCACGCACGACGTGTGAATGACAAGAAATGACCACCTGCTACGCAACCGGCGGTGAAATCTTCCCGTGACGCGTTCAATCAGAAATCGGCATGGGATGAAACCAGAACGGCACGGTTGATATCTAATCACTTAGATCATCAGCCGTCCCCATTGGGTGATTCTTCGGCAAAACAGTCACTGCGGCGGCTCCCATGAGCGGCGTAGGCATCGCGACGTCAAGCAAGGTCCACTCTTTGGAGATCGGGTCCCAGCGCTCCACAGATGACAATACAGCCGGCTGTGGAACCGATCCCGACGTGTCGTATCGGTGGCCTCCAAACGCATACAGAGCGCCGTGGTACTCCACGAGGGAGTGAATCGATCTGGCCACGAGCAGCGACGCGAAAGGCTGCCATCGGTCGAGTTGGACGTCGTACTGCTGACAAGTGGTGGTGACAGCCACACCGACTCCTCCGCCGCACGCCACGAGGTACTTTCCGGTCTCGTCGACAAACGACGCCAAACCACTGAACATCTGCAGCGAGGATGTGGGCGTGGCGAGCGGCTCCCAGTCGCCTTCTTCGTCGAGGTTGTAACGCCACATGGGATAACCGCCTTCGCATCTGGAGCCCGCGCAGTTGCCAATTATGTAGACGTCATTTCCGCTGAAGACAACGCCTGTCCCCTTTACGTACGCCGGAATTGACCGCTTGACAGTTCTCCAAGCAGTGTAACCACTTTCCTCTCTGTCTAAATAAGCGCAGATGGCTTCAGAGGTCAAGTCGGCCTCTGAAGTGTTCTGTAGTCCGCAGGCAATGGTACGGTTCCCTGAATGCACTACTGTAGGTAGACTGTAGACGCTGTCAACTCAGACATAATATGTACGTGTAACCGAGGGGGGGGGGGGGGGGGAGGGGTGGCGCATTGGGGAGGAGTAGGAGAGTGGGGGGGGGGGGGGGGGGGGAGTCGAGTCGTTTTTTCGCCGCGCCTCAGCGCGGCGAGGTGTATATGTCACGGGGAGAACCCGAGTTCAGGGAGAACCCGAGTACTCGGGTTCTCCCTGGTTAGTTAGTGAAAACCCGAGTACTCGGCTTCTCCCTGATGCAGCTAGTGAGAACCCGAGTAGAGTGGCGCTGGGCGGCAAGGCGCGTTCGGCCGAGGGAGCCCGCGCTGTACAATGAGCCCTATCAAGTCAGTTGACAGCTAATCGCCAGCTTTCAATTTGTTTTAACAGCTTTTGGTTTGGAGAATGCACTTGTAACATTATTTGAGAAAGTCCGGTTGACATTTTGGTGTGGTTAATTGACAGTCAACGTATCTTTGACAGCTGTATATTCCTTTGAATACAGGCTACGCTTAGGCTCGCCCTGCGCCCACAGTGCACAAGAGTCAGTCGGCGTCGCAGTCTGGCGGGTCGTAGCTTAGGCTTAACGCGACCGGTGACCGACTTCAGGGCGCGCGGAGCGCGCCCTGAAGTTGGTGGTCGCGCTAAGCCTCAGTTTTCGACCCGCCAGGCGCGACGCCGGCCGAGTTTTAGTGCAAACGATAAGTGGAATGAACACTCACTCCTCCATCTACTTCACCTCCTGCTCAGGCCGGCCGTGCCTCGCCGACCAGAGATTGCGCGGCTTGCTGGCCCACGCCAGTCTACTCGGGGTCTCACCAACTGCATCAGTGAGAACCCGAGTACTCGGGTTCTCACTAAATAATCAGGGAGAACCCGAGTACTCGGGTTCTCACTGAACTCGGGTTGTCACTTTAACATATATATACGGATGACAATGTCTGTCTGTCTGTCTGTGTGTGTGTCCGTTCGTCGCACCGAAGTAAGATGTGTGACATATGTGGTCAAGTAGAGTCAAGGTCGCTGAGTACGGATCCAATGTCCGTTTCTGTTGCTAATTTCGCATTTTCGAGATAATCGCAGTTAAAATTCGAAAATGTCAAAAATCGACTTTTTCGTCTGATGCGCTAGCCGCGAAATTTCTTCAGAAATGGAAGGAGCATGGACCGCGGATAATTTGTAACAAAAAAGAAATTTTTGCAAATGTGGAATTTAGTAGAAATACGCGATTATTTGTCAAAATTGCATAAACTGACTAAAATACAACGTCATTTTTTGACGAATGTGAATGCAGAAATGGAAAGGTCGTATGCCAATAAGAATTTGTGACATAGTTTTGCAGTTTTTAAAAATTGCAATTTCGAGATATTTTCAATCAAAATATGGAAATGTCGAAAATCGACTTTTTCACCTGATGATATAGCGGCGAAATTTCTTCAGAAATGGAAAGAGTATAGACTGCGGATAATTTGCAACGCAAGAGAAATTTTTGCAAATATGGAATTTAATAGAAATACGTGATTATTTTTGAAAATTCCATAAATCAACAAAATAGAACGTCGTTTTTTGACGAATTTGAACGCAGAAATGGTAGGGCTGTATGCCAATAAGAATTTGTGACATAGTTTTAGTTTTAATAAATTCCAATTTCGAGATATTTAGAATTAAAATTTAAAAAATGTCAAAATCGAGATTTTCGTTTGATGGCCAGAACAGCTGTTTATTGATGGATGTGCACTCGGAAACAGAAATGCGTACGCTGAACACAGGAATTCGCTCGCACCAAACTTTTGGCAAGTTTTTTTGTTGGATGTGACGTTTTCACACAGGTAGGAAACATCAGATAAACGGCGTCGTATCATGCCGATAACATATAGCGAACGCGGCGATATCACTGAGCTTCAGATCAGCTGTACAGACAACCGTATCGTGAGGATAGCTGCACTTGGCATTAAGGTACACATTCTCAAGACACTTTCCCTAGATGCGGCTAACGATGTGTACAAAGTTCGCTACACTGTTCACCAAAATTTGACAGACACAAAGTATAGGTTGAACTTTTTACACACACAGCTTGTTAGAACCTGGCTCCCACCGATTGCTGTGACACTCGGGCCCTGATGCGTAAAATTTGCGCAAATCCGTGGGCCGGGCGTGAATTCGCCAGCCGACGGCGAATACAGCTCCGAAGCGGCAAATTTAGTCGATGCGCTGTCTTTCCACAAGCGTCCAAGTCCGACGACCGCCAGCGTTCCGTCCTCGTGAGAAGACGCCCCTCCTCCAGTGCCAAAGAACATCTCTTCTAAGAGTTTGCCCTTCCGTTCGAAAGTGTTGCTCGATGGATAGAAGGCGTAAATCGCGTCAGTATTGTTCTCGGTTGCGTATCTTGTATAGTGGGTCTTGCCGCCGAACAGAAGTATGGTGCCTGCAAGGATCTCTGCAGAAGCATCTACAAAGTCCGGCCCGAGTTCTTCTTGCATTTGCATGTAGTCACTTGCCTTTAGGGGCCTTCCACTCTGGAGCACGAAGCAGCAGCCAGGCGCATACGATCGCGGCGCTCACAACTAACAGCAATAGGACGGCGCACGCCACTGGGTACATGAGAGTTCTCTAGAAGGTCAAGAGTGCAGCAAGTTGAAAAGTGCACTTGTGCAGCGTTATCAAGGTGCTTATACATAGGTGCATACCGTGCCCGTACGTCCATAGCTGCGATCCGTTTCTGACGGCGGGAGTACGGGTTCTTCTTGGTAGTATCCTGAGCTTTCGCTGCCGTTGGCAGGCGAGATGGAAGAATGATCCTGTAACATCCTCGACTGACACATCCACTTGCTGCTTCCCTGTGTCAGTCCACACACGCCCAACGCGGGACCCTCAGCGTAACTCACGGTTCGAAGCCCCGTTGTTCGGCAGTAAGCTGCGAATTCGTCGTAAGTGCAGTGGAAGACCTGTCCCTGCATATCGTCGAACCAGAACCAAAAGTCTCTGACTAACAGGCCCCTTTCGTGCATCATACCCAAAGTGTTGACATCTTCCGCGCTGAAGCGGCGAAGTTGCTCCGAACTCGACGCCACGATATCGCAAGGGGCTTCGCCGCGGAAGCCCGTCTCCGGTCTCTGGGTCACAACAGTCAGTGGATTTCTTCTTAGGTCAGACTAGCCGTTCCTTCCCGTTGCAGAAGAATTCCTGAGATCTGAATATCATGGAATGTAGTCGTCAATGGCCGTAATGTCCTGTTGCATGATCTGTCCTGTTCAAGGTCTGTCCGTTGCAAGGTCTGTCCCGTTGTGAGCCAACGGCGCTGGTCGCCTCGCACGCGCGCCGCAACGTCCGCCCTGTTCATTGTCAAGGTCTGACCTGTTGCAAGATTTGCCCTGTTAAAGGGTCTGTCCTATTCCAGGGTTTGTCCTGTTGCAAGGCCTGTCCTGTTGCAAGGCCTGTCCTGTTGCAAGATCTGTCCTGTTGCAAGATTTGCCCTGTTTTAAGATCTGTCCTGTTGCAAGATCTGTCCTGTTGCAAGATTTGCCCTGTTGTAAGATCTGTCCTGTTGCAAGATCTGTCCTGTTGCAGGGTCTGTCCTGTTGCAAGATCTGTCCTGTTGCAAGATTTGCCCTGTTGCAAGATCTGTCCTGTTGCAAGATCTGTCCTGTTGCAGGGTCTGTCCTGTTGCAAGATCTGTCCTGTTGCAAGGTCTGTCCTGTTGCAAGATCTGTCCTGTTGCACGATCTGTCCTGTTGCAAGATCTGTCCATTTGCAAGGACTGTCCTGTTGCAAAATCTGTCCTGTTGCAAGGTCGCAAAATCTGTCCTGTTGCAAAATCTGTCCTGTTGCAAGATCGCAAAATCTGTCCTGTTGCAAAATCTGTCCTGTTGCAAGATTTGTCCTGTTGCAAGATTTGTCCTGTTGCACAATCTGTCCTGTTGCAAGGTCTGTCCTGTTGCACGATCTGTCCTGTTGCAAGATCTGTCCTGTTGCAAGGACTGTCCTGATGTAAAATCTGTCCTGTTGCAAGGTCTGTCCTGTTGCAAAATCTGTCCTGTTGCAAGATTTGTCCTGTTGCAAGATTTGTCCTGTTGCAAAATCTGTCCTGTTGCAAGGTCTGTCCTGTTGCACGATCTGTCCTGTTGCAAATGTGTCCTGTTGCAAGATCTGTCCTGTTGCAAGATTTGCCCTGTTGTAAGATCTGTCCTGTTGCAAGATCTGTCCTGTTGCAGGGTCTGTCCTGTTGCAAGATCTGTCCTGTTGCAGGGTCTGTCCTGTTGTAAGATCTGTCATGTTGCAAGATGTGTCCTGTTGCACGATCTGTCCTGTTGCAAGATCTGTCCTGTTGCAAGGTCTGTCCTGTTGCAAGATCTGTCCTGTTGCACGATCTGTCCTGTTGCAAGATCTGTCCATTTGCAAGGACTGTCCTGTTGCAAAATCTGTCCTGTTGCAAGGTCGCAAAATCTGTCCTGTTGCAAGATCGCAAAATCTGTCCTGTTGCAAAATCTGTCCTGTTGCAAGATTTGTCCTGTTGCAAGATTTGTCCTGTTGCACAATCTGTCCTGTTGCAAGGTCTGTCCTGTTGCACGATCTGTCCTGTTGCAAGATCTGTCCTGTTGCAAGGACTGTCCTGATGCAAAATCTGTCCTGTTGCAAGGTCTGTCCTGTTGCAAAATCTGTCCTGTTGCAAGATTTGTCCTGTTGCAAGATCTGTCCTGTTGCAAGATCTGTCCTGTTGCAGGGTCTGTCCTGTTGCAAGATCTGTCCTGTTGCAAGATCTGTCCTGTTGCAAGATCTGTCCTGTTGCACGATCTGTCCTGTTGCAAGATCTGTCCTGTTGCAAGGTCTGTCCTGTTGCAAAATCTGTCCTGTTGCAAAATCTGTCCTGTTGCACGATTTGTCCTGTTGCAAGATTTGTCCTGTTGCAAAATATGTCCTGTTGCAAGATTTGTCCTGTTGCAAGATCTGTCCTGCTGCAAGATTTGTCCTGCTGCAAGATTTGTCCTGTTGCAAGATTTGTACTGTTGCAAAATCTGTCCTGTTGCAAAATCTGTCCTGCTGCAAGGTCTGTGTTATTGCAAGATGTGTCCTGTTGCAAAATCTGTCCTGTTGCAGAAGGTCTGGCCTGTTGCGAGCCAATGGCGCTGATCGTCTCGCGCGAGCATCCTGTTGCAACGTCTGTACTGTTGCAACATATGTCCTGTTGCAGAAAGTCTGTCCTGTTGCAAGCCAACAGCGTTGACTGCCTCGCGAACGCGCCGTACAAAGCGCAGCGCAAACAAGTGATACGTGACACTCCTTGAGTGTCAGATAGGCACTCCGCGTGATTGTTTTAGCAGACGGGGGCACAGAAACTCCAACAAGTGTTGCATTCCCGTTAAATTCTTTTGTTCCCAATTTTTCAGTGTAGAACTAGGGTCTATAGCCCAGGATGGGCCTAAGCAGATGCCATACACACACTTAGAGGCCGATGTGGCGCAAGTGACGCGTTGGAGCAGGCTGTACTGACCGCTGACTGTCTATAGCCACTCACAATGTAGAATGCCAGCGGCGCCCCAATTTGTACAGGCGCGCCTTATCTACGCTACACGCCCGCTGGGGTGGACGGCGTCGGTGGCCCTAGTGCTACAGTACGATGCTCCTATAACTCGGTTCGATTGCGCGTGCGTAGACGCCTTTCTCAGCGCGTCTTATATGGACGGCGTACTGTAGGCGCAGCAAAGTCAATGGCGGACGGTATTTTCGGAATTTCGCGAAATTTTACAGAGCGTGAGTATTCGTCCAAAATCGTCCTAAATGCACCGCAAATCGCCAAACAAACGACGGATTCGCGTTCTCCGGCGTCAGAAAGCCCAGACACAACTGTCAGCGCAATTTTGAAAATTCGACCCGGGGACCTAATTTTTGGCCGGCCGGGTGCCGAAAGCAGGGTAAAGGCGTCCCAAATCGCAAAACAAACACCGGATTCGTGTTCAGCGTCGTCGAAAACCCCCGAAACAATTGAAAACTCAATTTCGAAAATTTGACCCCGGGATTAAAAAATTCGGCGCGGCCGGGATACGGTACCTCAAAATGGTCAAGACACTTCGTCTAGACCAACTTTTGACGCTGAACACGATGCAATGGTCAATTTGCCGCTAACAGCACGCTTTCCAACTCAAAAATCCATTCAAAGTTGAAAATCCGAATTTTCCGCTCGGGACCCGGGACTTTTGCCACCGCGGATCTCCAGAACGGCAAGACCGATCTCGGCGATTTTGGTGCCAAACGAAAGGTCATACAATTGTCTAGGCCGGATCGAAGAGTTTGCGAGAATCCACCGTCGCAAATTCGAGTTATGATTTTTTAAAAGACGAAAAAAAATTTTGAAATTCAATTTTTCTACCGTACTCCCGCGTCGGACCACCTAGGGAGCCCGTTCCAGTCTGGTTCTGAAGAGCATCAACGGGGCTACAACGTGTCCAAAAATCACCAAATTCGATCCACTTTTGCGAAAGTTATGGCGTGAATATTTTTTTTTACTTAGCAAAAATTTGAATTTTTGAATTTTCGCAAAATTCTTCCACCACCGAAATTTTTTCACCCCCCGAGCACGCTGCGCGTCGTCATAAGCTATCTTTTAAAAAAAAATTTGGCTCCCTAAGTGCTTCGTAGCGAGCGCCAGGCCTGTTGGTGTTAACTGTGGGCTTTACCGCTCCTATAGCACTCCTTCGCTTTTCAAGCGGCGGAGTGCCAAAAATGATAGAAAGCGGACAGATTTTCCGGTTGCAAGATCTGTCCTGTTGCAAGATTTGTCCTGTTGCAAAATCTGTCCTGTTGCAAAGGTTTGTCCTGTTGCGAGCCACCGGCGCTGGTCGCCTCGCGCGACGATCCTGTTGCAACGTCTGTACTGTTGCAGCGTCCTGTTGCAGAAAGCCTGTCCTGTTGCAAGTTAATGGCGCTGACTGCCTCGCGAATGCGTCGTACAAAGCGGCGCGCAAAACAAATGCTAGAGAGCGGGCCGATTGTCGTGTTGCAAGATCTGTCCTGTTGCAAGCGATATAGTCGCTGAAGCGGCTTGAATTGCCTGCGCGAGCATTGTCGTACTGTTCGGTTCTGTTGAATTGCACATTGCAAGGTTCTCTGCTGTACCGCGCACTGCCGCACTATTCGCTTTTGCAAGGCTCTGCTACCGTGCATTGCCGTACTGTTCAGGCAAAGCCTGCGTTGAAGGCAGGCAGCAACAGGCGACGCTGGCCGTGCAGCGATTGATTCTCTGCGGCCGATCGATCGAAGCGAGCGAGCTTCTCTGCGGGACGCCGCTGGCGTCCTGCTGGCTTCCTAGCGCGTGCGTGCTGAAGCTTGGCGTGGCGAAGTGCTAGCGAGGCAAGCGCGTGCTGAAGCGTCGCGTGGCGAAGTGCTAGGAAGGCGAGCGTTTCAGACGGACACTACACCTAGCTAGCTTAGTAATGTAGATTCAAAACGCCCAGAGGCACCACGCCAAGGTTCGTTAAGAGCGCGACGCCCGCTTTCCCGAAGACGGTAGATTTGGGATGGCCACCCGGAATAAACATTATTACACGACCCGTAAGCGTAACTGGCGCTCATTGTACCACTGGAGCTTGAAAGCATTGTTACCCAAGGCGAAAGCATCAAAGGGCCAAACGACACTGAACGCTACGCTGCGAAAGTGTCAAGCGGCGGCGAGCTTTCACATTCGGTTTAACGACACATTCGGCAAAGCTGTCTGGGTTAAATTTGTAGGGCTGTTTGATGACGACCTCGCAGAACTTGCCTTTTAGATGCCAATCCAAAGATTGTGTGTTTGTTTGTCGGCCATTTGCGCTAGATAGTTCTCGTTGCTTGCCGTTGGACGTTGTACAAGCTATCAAGTGGGTGCGTCGTGTTGTGTGAACAAGATTTGTCGAAACGCTCTCTCTTTCTTCCCTCTTCTCCGCAATACGGTCTTTATAGGCGGCCTTTTACAATACACTGAGGTGCGTAGATACGCACATCCTTTACTTATGTACGATTACAACAACTCTGAGCGATAAAGAGTGTCACACTCCACTTGTTCAATACCCCCTTCCAAAGGTCGGGACGAGAGGATGACGCCGAAAAACTTCCTCTCTCCATAGGATACCTCGCTGTGGTTGACTGACGTACACTGCACAGCCGATAGCCAACGATTAGCGCAGTGGAATTTCCGCCTAATTATCTATCGACTTGCTCGCAGTATTTGGATAATGGGAAGCGAGTGGGAGGACTGAAAGGTTAAAGCAGCCAACAACTTCACTTCACTGTCCAGATAGGAGGATTGCATCTCGTCAGACACATCGAAAGTCAAACTGGAGAAGAATATGCCGATCTATTGCAGCAACTTCTTGTTCTGGGTGGCATTGTGTGCCGGAATCGTTCTGGGTGGTAAAGAAATCGCCGGTGACTCTTCGACATCGAGTGGGTTGTATCAATTTGTGTAGATGCAGGATTTGCTTTTGACAAATAGAATCACGGAGATATTGCAACATTCCAAAAGCCACAATCCACAATTACAGTCGCGCAGAAGAGAGGGCGTCTGTTCGGCTTCCGTCCGAGATACTCGAAGATAGACGTGTGCGGATGGGTGCTCAATAATCCCGAGCTGCTTCGAAGTTACGCGGAATTCGCCGAGCGAAACAGAAAGAATGGAAAGCTAACTGGACTGGCCGCGCATCTGCGATACGCACCTGGAATGCGAGCGGTTTGGCCGAGAAATTAAGATTGCTTAATTCGAATAATGATCTCAAGTATCGTTGGTTATGAATTATGGAGTGCCTACGACTTCGTCGATCTATGACCGATGAACAGTTCAGAAGGTTTTGATTTCACAAGGTCCACAAGACCTGTCATTCCGAATATTGCGCCTACTGTACTTACTTACAGTAGACTGTACTGTACTTCCGTTTGAGCGGGTAGACACTGCAGTTGACAGAGCACTCCGCATGTACGATTGCTCGAAAGTGTCTCTGTTCCGTATTGTACGGACGATTCGACAGATGACACATACAGACACACAGGCAGTATTCCGACTGTTCCACCGCAGGACGCACTAAATCAGCATGTCATTCAGCCGACTTGAATCGAGGGAAGTGGGAAGATGGGCCGCGGCCGCCGCATTGAACGAAGCATTTCTTCTTCATAGCCCACAGGTAGTGCCTGATGCGCCGGCGGTTGTCGACGGCCTCACAGCCCGTCTGAAACCAGGGGAGTTGCATGCAACTCACCGAAAGGTCACGGTAATGGCGCCTTATCATATCACGTGCGCAACGTTTAGGATATGCGCAATCCCCAACCCCCCCCCCCCCCCCCCCTCCAAACGTGTCACCACTGGTGACTCCCAGCGCAGCGACTGGCAAGGGGTGTGGTGGGGTGGACCGGTGGAGGTGGAGGGGGGGGGGGGGTGGTGAGGTGAGGCACCTCCGGCTTGAGTGGGATACCCCCCCCCCCCCCCCTCTGCCCGGCGATCGCCATCGGTTTCAGCGAAGCGCTTTGCGTCTAACGACCGTCTAACGAGCATTGACGCACTTTGCGTCTAACGCAATGGCCAGCAAGTTGACAAGTTCACCCTGGGATGCTTGGAGGCGATGTGCTCAGTGCATTTGTGTTTCTGCGTGTATTCCATGGGGCAGAGAGGACACTGGAAGGGCTTCGCCTCCAGATGCTGCAGGGCGTGGCGAGATGGGTTCGCAACCGGCTTGCCAGAACACTCGTTGCAACGCGCGGTCGAACGCAGGTTACTGGGGGGTCTCTTCTTTGGTAATGCGGCCGTTTTCTTCTCCTCTTTTGTGTTGTGGATTAAGTGTGTTCTGCAAGCAGTTCACGCATGGCGAGACTTTAGATAGCGCTAGAGGTTCCATTTATCACCAACCGGATATGGCGGGCCATGTCCCTTCTTAGAATCAAGGCGCCGAATCCGTCGGCGCGCCTCGAGAAGAACTCTCTGGGGCAGAGATCGCATGCGGCCCACAAGTTGAGGTGGCTGTCGTCTAGGAGCAGACCCACATCCTTCGCAGACCGACTGACCATTCTGGCCTTGTAGTCACGAATTCTGCGCCGCGCCCCGAAGGTCAATTCCTCGCGGAGCCTCTTGTGCAGCGACGGCGGCATGTGTTGGTCGGAGTGCATCCTGTAACAGGGTGACCAATAGAAACTCATTTTAGTTTTAGTTTCAGTTTCAGTTAAAATTTTGGTGCTGGCTGAGTTTCAGGTTCAGTTACAGTTTCAGTTATGGAATCCGCGCGAGTTTTGATTCAGTAACTGATACTGAGTTTCAGTTATTGAAAGTCAGAAAGTCCCAACGAATTGCTCAAAATCATCCTTGTGAGAAGATATTTAGAGGACAAAGAAGCGATTTCTAAACATCCTTGCATATTTGGAGTTAAATATGAACAAAACTTCTGCTTATGTCGAAAGTTCGGCTAGAACTGTATGAAAATCGGCTGGAATTCGGTAAAATTTGACTTTCAAATAACTGAAACGAAACTGTGAGTTTCAGTTTCAGTTTCAGTAATGGAATCCGCGCGAGTTTCGATTCAGTTTCAGTTTCAGTTAACTGATTGTAACTGAAACTGAAACTGAAACTAGTTTAAGTTTCTATTGGCCACCCTGTCCTGTAATCGACAGTCCAGTGCATTAGGGCAGTAACCTGTCTTGTACTGGCGAAAAGGACTCACCACAAGAAATGGCTAAACATGGATATGCGATGGCCAGTGAAGATTCTAGAGCAGTCGTCACACGGCGCCGAGAAACGCAGCTGTTGATGGGCGCTTCGCCTATGGATAGGATGATCTCATTTCGATTTCAAGCAATTAGTCATCCCCATCCCAGTTAGGGCGTAATGAAATTTTTGTCTGAGTACCACTTACTTACCAGTGCCTAACGAAGCAATGTCTGATCACCGAAGGACGAAGCTCCACTGGATAAGTCTTCGTTTGGAAGTCGCACGCATCGCAAGCAATCCGAACGACTTCGGCACTCGCGGCCAGTTCACTAGAAGAGGCTACGAACATAACCCGGAAGTTTTAGCACTGTGTGAGAATGTGGCGCATTGTGTGCATATACCTGGGCGGCTCCCAGTGCACACGCAGCATGTGACGCGTCATACTTATCTTGAGCTGGTTGACGCGGGATGGCCATTGGTGTCGGCAGCTGTCGCAGAGAATTCTGCAAGCAATGGGGTCAGAAGCCCAGCCTCGATCATGTGCGTCGGATACAACTCTGCGGCACATCGACCAACGAAATCAAAGAAACCTGCGTTTGCGCTGCAGCTGAAGCAATTAAAGCACTCAAAATTCGACTCTGGGTTTCTGACAAAGTAGTACTTTGAAAGTACGACTGCTAAGCTAACAGAACCTGTGCAACGAAAGTATCCGTAAGACAAGCAAACCCACACGTCGAACTCCGCCGGCCGTGCTTGCGGAATAACGGGTGATGGATTGACTAAAAGCAGCTTCGTGTCTGCTACAGGCGAAGGTCCAGCCAAATTCTCGATCAGATCAGGATCCGCTTTGTTCAGTGGCCGACTAAGAGCTTCCACCTTGCTCTGAGCCGACAGGTGACAGGCTATGGGCAGCGTGCCTGCCAATAGTCTCTGCACGTCTTGTAAGACTGAAGTCGCAAACCGAATCAATGTGCTGTTCGCTATGTATCTATTCAGGGGGCAAGCTAAGCACAAGAGCAGTTTCAGTTGTCACGTGCAGACGTTCAGTATTGCCTAGCGTAGCCTCATGAGTACATAATTCACGCCGCCCGTGTAAGCACTGTGCCTATCATGTTAGCTCTAGTGCACTCCACGGCTCGTGGACTGTTTGTCTGTCGATTCATTCGATTGTACGATACATTGGTGGTGGACCTATGGATGACTGAAGTTCCATTCTAGAACAACAAATACAGTACTACAGATGGCGCACCTGCCTCCCATTTCTCGACTTTGAAGTCATTTCTCCGTAAGCACTGATGAGGCTCTTCGAAGAAACGTCTGAAAACAAATTTCGTTCGACCAGGTATATAAGTATTCTGTAATACTAGTTAACGGTGCACACATTTAAACAATCGCTCAAAGCAGAGTGCAATTAGCGTCTTCTTGATGTAATCACGATGGAGTCATGGAGAGAGGAGCCCCTTAGGGTGGCGTCAAGCCATCTTGAAATGATCTGGACAGCCAACTTCACTGGCTTTGCCAGTTGTGGGTGGCACTGCCTTGCGCGTTACTCGATTCTCTCGCAGTATTCGCAGTGATGTGCCTGTGCTTATAAGGTACGATTTATACAGGAAGATATGTACCTAGGCTGGTCAAGGTCGACTTTCAAGCACGTACCTACAGTACATGGTACCTACTCTCGGTGTACTCGGGTCGGAGTATGTTCTCGCACTCTGAGGACAGACGGGACGCCTAATCGACTATGGCAGCTGTTTAGAAAACACCGGCATCTGCGTTCGTGGTGTAATGGTTAGCATGGTTGCCTTCCAAGCAATCGGTAGGGGTTCGATTCCCCTCGAACGCAGCAACCTTTTTGCAATTGTGAAAATCGGTTTTTTTCGATTTTTAGACACTCTCCACCCTAAATAAGCGACATTAGGCAGGACGAAAGTGGGACAAATTAATTTACGTACCAGTATGTAGTTTTGCACGCACGCGATCGCAAACAGCAAATTCAAAAAGTGGCGGAATCAAACTATTACCAACTCGTTCGAATGGAAAACGATCGGGAACGTAGAATCTATATGTAGAGTCTATCTAAAAAGACAATGGAATCTAGCGCAAAACTACAGGTTAATTGTGAGCATGATTTGATGTTGGCTTGCAGTGAGCTCTTCAGCGATGTCAAGACCGCCGCTCTGCAACGAACGAGTGCCATATAACAAACCAAAATCTGCAGTTTTCATCGCGTTTTGGTTACTGTAGCCCTCTCATTGACCTTTTGAAACTTTTTGTTGTCGGATTCTTGCTCAGGAGGTCGAGCGCTTCATTTGGATATGCGATTCGACCAGGTTCTATGAAGCTTTGACTTTTTGCGGACATTACTTCGGGATACTGTAGCGCGCAATTTTTAAAACTTGTTATTATTTCGACGTCACAGTTCGCGAAAGTAGTCCGAGGGCTACCCGTCGATGTGTCGAACTCAACCCAGCGACGTCAGACAAGCGAGTTATTAAGCCCGAAGCAAGCGTGTCGTTTCCTGTTTTCGACGCGTTTTGGAATGGACTCCACATTGGGATACTGTAGCGCGCGAGTTTGAAAACTTTTTTTCAGTTTTGAACACTCAGATGGCGAGAGTAGTCCGCGGGCTACCCGGCGATGTCTCAAACTCCATCCTACGACGTCGGACGAGCGAGTTATTAAGCCCGAAGCGAGCGTGACGTACGTACATACGCACGTACTGTACGTACGCACGTACGTACGCACGCACGTACGTACACACGTACGTACGCGCGCCGAGCTCTTGATAGGGTTCGCTCGGCTGACGCCGAGCGAAAAAACTGAATGACGACGACGACGACGACGACGACGACGACGACGACGACGACGACGACGACGACGACGACGACGACGACGACGACGACGACGACGACGACGACGACGACGACGACGACGACGACGACGACGACGACGACGACGACGACGACGACGACGACGACGACGACGACGACGACGACGACGACGACGACGACGACGACGACGACGACGACGACGACGACGACGACGACGACGACGACGACGACGACGACGACGACGACGACGACGACGACGACGACGACGACGACGACGACGACGACGACGACGACGACGACGACGACGACGACGACGACGACGACGACGACGACGACGACGACGACGACGACGACGACGACGACGACGACGACGACGACGACGACGACGACGACGACGACGACGACGACGACGACGACGACGACGACGACGACGACGACGACGACGACGACGACGACGACGACGACGACGACGACGACGACGACGACGACGACGACGACGACGACGACGACGACGACGACGACGACGACGACGACGACGACGACGACGACGACGAAGTTTAGGGAATCGCAACATGTGATCCGTCTGACAGTGACAGAGACAGATCGAAACGTCGAGCCGCGTTCAGTGACAGTGTAGCAGCCCTTCGGGCTCTTGGTTTGTGGTTACCTATTTACGATCTGTGTGCCGAAATCGAAGACTACATTCACCGAGTAGGACGCACCGGGCAGAGCTGGCACCCTGGAAAGGCGGCATCGGAAGACAAAGGGATTAAGGCATACAACCCGGAAGGCATCGCATATTTGCATTCACACCAACATCCTATTTACAGTAAACAGAGCAGGTGCTACAAGCGGATTTCGTCTTTGTCCACTAGTGATGGCAACCGAAAACTGGGTAAGTACTTACCCAGTTTTACCCAGTTTATTTTAACTGGGTATACCCAGTTTTTACTTACCCAGTTTCGTTTCAGCGTACCCAGTTTTACCCAGTTTTACTTTTACCCAGTTGTTTTGCAGCGTACCTAAGCAGTTTCGGCTAGAAAACTGGGTACCCAGTTTTACTTACCCAGTTTTTACCCAGTTAATAAACTGGGTAAGAAACTGGGTAAACCGTATTTTGCAATCCTACCACTGGCAAATTTGCCTATTATCCATTTATGAGGCGGTCGTTGTCTAATGCAACATGCAGTGACCAGCACAAAACGTTATCTAGCCGAAGGTTAGTGTAGATGTCAGCGAATGCGCAGAGACTTTGGCGTTGAAATATGTACGTACCTCATCCAAAGAGGTAGCAATACTATGAAGTGGAAAATGTGTGATTTTAGAACAAAATATCGCAGCACAGTGAATGCGCTACAAGCAGAGCCACTCTGGTCTGCATTCTGCTAGACCTCTGTTGGTCTGATCTCAGAAGAGATGGTTCACAGTTCACAGTACCTCTGTGGGGTTAGTCTTCATGCATTTTGTGGTCCCGTACTAGGCAACTAATACCAGCGAATATTGACCATTTTGTCACAATTGCACCAGAAGTCTGTTGGTGCAGTATTTTGATGCATTGATGCGCTAAATCAGAAGCGCTATTGTTTCAAAATTTTCCATCTTACTTACCCAGTTTACCCAGTTTATTCGGCCGTACTTACCCAGTTTCACCGAAAACTGGGTAAATTTACCTGTACTTACCCAGTTTTGCCGAAAACTGGGTATACTTACCTGTACTTACCCAGTTTCCAAATTTTGGAAATTGCCATCACTATTGTCCACCAAGTGCTGCGCCTCACTTCCAAATTGTTCCCCATCACAAAGTTTCAAAACGTTTAGGTAAAATCCCGAGCTTATGAAATTTCTCCTTCGCTCTAATTAAAAGGTTGACACAACACCGACAAAGGTTGTGTGCACAGCGACCCGCTCATTACAAATCAGCTGGGAGTTGTACCTAAGCTAAATGCACCTATGGTAGGTAGAGCGTTGTGCCACTGTCGCCTTTGTAACGTCGGTACTGAATGGGTACTATTTGCACAGACCTGTTTCTGACGTTTGCAATACGTCGTTTCCGTACGTCAGTCCCAATCCCCCAAACCACTTGAAAGTCAAAACAATATTCGACGGGTTGCCCTTTCCACTACGTATTCCATGCACGGCTCTTCGAGGATGCTCTCAGAAAACTTGCTGGTTGTCAGTTTGCAATGTTGACTTGGCGACTAGACCAAAAGAAATGCTGTGGTGTCTTGCTCCTAATATGGCTAATGCTCAATTGCGGCTCTTATCTCTTTACAAAATGGCCCACGTTTCAGCTAGAGAGTGATTTAGAAGAAGCGAACGCAACTTCTACTATGTGAGTTAGATGATTGGTTTGCGCGTCGTTGAGTATTCTGTGCAGAAGCTGTACTAAATTGCGCATGATTCCTGACCTGACGAGGTTCTGCTTGAGCACTTTTAAGCCTCGCTTCACATATGTACGTTGTACACAAACACCTAGTTTAGACATAAGTATTATGCTCGTTATTTTAAGTTGTGTTAGTATTCTGTGGCACACACACAGCCTGCCAAACATCAAACTGCCAAACTTAGCCACTGACTGCATTGTTACAGGCGTGTTCTCTCATCTACCGACAAACCTGACTTCAGGGGCCTTTCAAATCGCATTGCTACGAAGGCATTTACACCAGATTCTACAGCTATCGATGCGTTGTTTGAGAATAATCCTATTGATGCTGTCTATGCTGTACAATCAGAAAATGTGGTCACGCCAGCAGAAGCTGCACCAATTCCAAAGAACGTCTCAAGCATGGCCCCTGTGGCAGTAAAGCTCCTTGCTCGCCATTCGCCCAACACAAGTCTAAACGTCACTGTAGACGCTTCAAATAAGACAGAACCTCTAACTCTAAGCCTACTCGCCCACCATCTGTCCGAGGCAGGAATCAATGAGAGCTCTTACCCATATGGGTTCATTGTGGACCAGTCGGCCAATTGTGAGAACTTGCGCAAAGTCGACTTTCTCATCGTCGTGCACATAAGGACGGCGGACGTCGAGAGAAGGAATCTCATACGCAACACCTGGGGAAGTCGGCTGCTTGAGAAACAAGCAAGTGCTGCGCCTGGAGCGATTTCTGCACAACACTGTGTAACACAATGGATAATAATTGGGGTTGCTTCAGCTCAACTACAGGGTGTTCTTCTTTGTTGGTCTTCTCCCCAACGGGTCGTTAGACAAGAACGTCAAGGCTGAAAGCGAATATTTTGGGGATGTAGTTATTGGAGACTTCGTGGACAGCTACCGGAATCTCACCTTAAAGGCAATTGAAGTTGTGTTAAACTAGGTAAATTTCCTTACGTATGTGTACATGTGGAGTGCCAAACGTTTTACCTTGTATAGGCCATGTCATGGCTGAAGTGGTCGACAACAGTATGCGACGCGAAAGCAAAGTTTATTGTGAAACTTGATGGCGACACAGTTCCCGATATTGCTGCTATGGCACAGTTGCTCAAGCAACGCGCGAAGGACAATCAAACTGAAGACCATAAGCTTTTATGTGACTTCAACACGTTCCGTGTTCCATTAAGAAACTTGAAGAACAAGTGGTAAATCAAACTAGATTAAACATGATGTTGTATGGTACCATGAGAGAGAACAGGCAAGGTTATAGGTACATTACAAGAAAGGAATATAGCCGAAAGAGGTGGCCACGGTATTGTCGAGGGGCTGTCATTATAATGAAAAGTGAAATGGCGCGTCTCCTCTACCAAGGCGCACTCTTGACACGACAAATCTGGGTACAAGATAGCACTGTGTGACGTGTGTGCATTGTGTGCGACCGCGTGGAGGGTATTCCCCCCCCCCCCCCCTCCCCCTCCCACCGCTTTGTGCTGGAGCTGGTAATCTATTTGCAAAATTTGGCATCTTTGGTGCTTTGCTGACATATAGGTGTTTGACATGAATGTTCCCACTGCGCCAATTTGATGGTCAAACGCCCCCCCCCCCGCAAACCCTTCTTCCAAGCAGCCCGTTTGATGTTCAGACATTTGTGTGTGCGGTGTGGTGTAGCCATCGGCATGACACACAGCTCTACATTTGATGTTTCGAGAGGCGTTGTAGAGCTTTGTGTCATAGAATATACAGCGCTTGTGTTAGACGTATTTAATGGAAATGTATTTTCAGATCGACGACGTTTTTATTACTGGGCTTGTTCCCGAGAGACTATCTCAGCTCTTGGCAGAGAAGGAGGGGATCTCAGCGTCCTTTCATCACAATATTGGGCACTTGTGCTCTTTGGTTACAGATACAGACGCGTCTGAGAAATTTCTGCAGAGAAAGACACACTTTCTGATCCAGTTCTTTAGTGGACGCCATCAGGCTAACAGTGAGCTGTTGAGTCTTTGGACCAGGCACCTTATGCGCTGGTTCTGAGGTCTCGCGGCCGCACGCCCGGTCTCTCTTGTTTTGATGACGTGTTTCGGTTGTGCTTGCACGTATGATTCCACATTGTAGATTTTATATAGCAAAACAATGACGGAGTTAATGAAGCCAATCCGTTGATGAGAAATAGTGGTTGGCATTCAACAGCGCAGCGCAGTGACGCAAAAACTACGTAGGTTGGTATGCAGACTAACATGGTTCAGTAGCATCGCATGGTAACCATACAAGTAGGTAAGTATGTAGGTAACCGTCTACTTACACCACTTCACAACACGCAGCGCAAAACAGAAAGAAACGCTGGCGACAAAACAGGTAGAATGCTATTGAAAACGTCTAAAATCAGTCGTCCTCTCGTTATCGTTATCGTTGTCCAGGGTGTACCTATTTCTCTTGCTCCCTTCTTTCGAGGACACGCTAACTGTACGCTCGTTTCCCACGCACACACGCCAGCTCTACCTAGCATTAACTACCGACATGTAGGTACACACTATCAAAGAACAATCAGTTGAAACAGTATAGGAACGGTACCGAGAACAGGACGAAGACAAGTAGGTATGTACATATGTAGAGCAGCCTGCCTAGTCAAATGTCGCAGGCCCCACTGTTTGCGTTTTGTCTTACATGCAGCCTAAAGTCAACACTCGAGCGCGCCTCAGCAGCAGTGAGCCGGGATCCGGAATTGGCGACGAACCATAGTCTGCTGTGTTAGGTTAAGACTCGAACAGTGGTGGCAGTACACTGTGCTTCCACTACTGTTCGAGGCTTCCGACCGTCAATGCTGAGGTTAAACCGGCAATGGCTGATCAACAATCGGGGCGTCGGCCGTAGAAAGATTCTATAATTGTACGTCAGCATTGCGCGTCAACCGACACACTGCGGCCAGTTTTAGACGTCGCTTTTATTCCCCGATCCCTCTTCGCAAAGTGCTGCTCCTGACATTCGAACCGTCTCACGCCAGGGACTAGCAAGGGGCGAGCACCCGCTTGTTGAGTGTCCGAGCGCTGAAACATGACACGCCATTTCACACGGTCTTTGTCGTTGTAGAGCCTGTCAATTAAAGAACGTGTAGCTTGCCCTCTGGGTGCGTGCGTGCGCGCGTGGGTGCGTGCGTGGGTGCGTGCGTGCGTGCGTGCGTGCGTACGTGCGTGCGTGCGTGAGCGCGTGCGTGCGCGCAAGCGTGCCTGTCTCATGTCTGCCCTGCCTGCGTTCGTGCGTGCTTGAGCACGTGCTTGCGTGGGAGTAGAGGCGCCTGCACCAATGACCTCTAATATCTCTTCTGCTCTTCTCTCTTCAGAAGACTCCCCTTCTGTAGGGTCTCTGCAGCGTGTCCCAAAGGGGCACCAGGGTCAGGGGTATCAGGAGGGACAGATGAAGAAGGGGCGACCACAGGAGTGGCTGCATGGATTCCGGGTATCCGGCGTACTTCAGGCGCTCCTGAGATACAATTGGAGGGTTGCTTTGGGTTATACTGTAAGTGTTCTCCAATCAGCGACCACCCTCCCCATTCAGAGGTTGATAGACTAGGGTGGATAGACACCAGAGTGGAAAGGAGGGAGGGTGGGGGGAGGGGGGCGTTTACATTGCATGTAGCCTCCAATGCCTGCGTGTAACGGTCAGAGACGCGAGGAATCCAGTCGCCATCTGACTCGGACGAAGGTAGTGGTGGTGGCGGTAGGGGGGGGGGGGGGGGGGGGGGGGGGGGGTGATCTCGTCTGTAACTCTTCCAGTACCCACGGAAAGCCCCTCCTTCTCCCCCCCCCCCCCTCACATCATACAATAGCGAGTGCACACCTTGAGCACTCGAAGCAGTTCTACCATACGGGCCAGTCTGGTCCTGCTAGCCGAGTGGTCGTCCACGTCGGCCTCAAAGCCCCGGTGCTTGGGCAGTGATAGGGCTGTCGCGTCCGCCTTTGGCTTGGCCTAAGAACATACACATACACGCACACACAAGTACAATAATCAACCGCTCAACACATGTTGCACGAAACGAAAGCACAATTAAACACCCTGTAAGTACCTCTTTCCGTTCGCCCAACAGGCGATTGAGCTCCGATTCCTGGTCCATTGCCAAAGGGAGATTGTCCATATCCTAAGGGTGGACAGACAAACGCAGAGTACAATTGTTAGAAAACATGCACTTACAATTGTTACAAATGCACTACAATTGTGCAAAACTACAGTTGTAGAGTTGTCATTGTGATTGGACCGATTGTGCGTCGGTGCAATCGGCCCCAGCAGGATGAATGGGGATGGCGTTTCTGAAACTAATGGGAGAGGACGAGACTCTCATTCCTTCACCATCGCAAGCGAAATGTTCGAGAAGGGATATGTCGGGATCGTTTGGCGCAGAACCAGCTCGCTTCCGTCGTCGTTTCCTCACACGTCGGCCGGCCTTTGCCTTGCCAGACGTATAAACTGCACACGTGCAGCACCCTCCATCCTACTACACACTCTACCGAACTTTGTTCCACACGTACTCACCTTCAGGTCAGACGGAGAGCCGTGAGGTGGACACCACACCAACAATTTGTTTCCTTTCCAAACTTGTTTTCCTTGCTGTTTTCAATAGTGCAATATTCAATTTCTCAAAGACAAAAAAAAGAAAGTTACAAGGCAAAACTGGGAAAATGATTTGAATTGGTGAGAAACAACCGACGAACGAAACGAAACCAGCAGGGTGTCTTCGCAACTCTGCTCTGATTGGACCGTAAAACTCGAACTTTGTAACGATTAGTTGAAGATGTTGTTTTCGCGCGCCATTTTTTCGCCGCGCCTCAGCGCGGCGAGGTGTATATATACGGTTGACAATGTGTGTGCGTGTGTGTGTGTGTCCGTCCGTCCGTGCCACCGAAGTAAGAAACATGACATATGTGCTCAAGTAGAGTCGAGGTCGCTGAGTACGGATCCGATGTCCGTTTCGGTTGCTAATTTCGCATTTTCGAGATATTCACAATTAAAATTCAAAAATGTCGAAAATCGACTTTTTCACCTGATGAGCTAGCCGCGAAATTTCTTCAGAAATGGAAAGAGCACGGACCGCTGATAATTTGTAACCCAAAAGAAATTTTTTGTTAATGTGGAATTTGATAAAAATACGCAATTGTTTGTCGAAATTTCATAAATTGACAAAAATAGAACGTCATTTATTGACGAATGTGAATGCAGAAACTGAAACGTCGTAAGCCAATAAGAATTTGTGACATAGTTTTTCAGTTTGGAAAAATTGCAATTTGGAGATATTTACAATTAAAATATGAAAATGTCGAAAATCGACTTTTTCGCCTGATGAGGTAGCGGCGAAATTTCTTCAGAAATGGAAAGAGCATAGACCGCGGAAAATTTGTAACACAAACAAAATTGTTTGCAATTGTGGAATTGCATAGAAATACGCCACAATTTGCCAAAATTCTTTAAATTGACAAAAGCGTCAATACGCAGAATACTAACCAAACAAAATTCCTGGTAGAGAACGACTGCACCAAACAGTTGGCAAGTTTTTTTGTTCGTTGTGGCGTATTCCCACAGGTATAAAACTTCAGATCAACGGCGTCGTATCATGCCGATACCATATAGCGAACGCGGCGATATCACTGAGCTTTAGATCAGTTGTACAGACAACCGTATCGTGGTAATAGCTGCATTTAAATAGTGGTGCACGTTTTCAAGATACCTTCTCTAGATACGGCTAATTATGCGAATGAAACTCACTATACTCTTCACCAAGATTTGACAGACACAAAGTATAGATTGAACTTTTTTCGCCCGGCCTCAGCCGGGCGAACCCCTACGAGAGCTTATCGTCCGTGCGTCCGTGCGTCCGTTCGTCCGTTCGTCCGTTACGCTCTCAGATCTCGGTGTTGGAAAGTCGTAGGAAGGAGATCTTGGGCTCTACGGAAAGCTCTCGACTCACTGGTTATGTCGCTAAGAGACTTCGAAATTCAAAAGTTTGAATTGCGCGCGCTACAGTAACCCGAAGGTCAAAACGGAAAACGGCTGTAACTCGCTCGTCTTACGTCGTAGAGCGGCGCGCGATTGGTCAACTAAAGGGTCTCGACGTGCTCTTTCGTTTGGCATTACAAATTTTCTTAATTACGCAAACACGCAACACGAAAAGCGACATTCTCGCGTTTTTGACACAGAAATCGCTCTAACTCACTCAGCTTGCGTCGTAGAGAGACGGTCTTAAGTTGGTTGGATAGCTCTCGACTCACTGATCATTTGTTCTTCTATTGGCCGAAACCCAAAAGTTTGAATTTCGCGCGCTACAGTAACCCAAAGGTTCAAAACGCAAAACTTCTCTAACTCGCTCGTCTTCCGTCGTAAAGAGACGATCTTGAGGTCGTTGAATAGGTTTCGGCACACTGATCATTCCGTTAAGAGAAGTCGAGATTCAAAAGTTTGAATTTCGCGAGCTACAGTAACTCAAAGGTTGAAACAGCAAAGCGGCTCTAACTCGCTCGTCTTACGTCGTAGAGCGGCGTGCGATAGGTCTACTACAAGGTCTCGACGCGGTCGTTCGTTTGGCATAAAACATTTTCTAAATTACGCAAACACGCAACACGAAAAGCGACATTCTCGCGTTTTTAGCACAGAAATCGCCCTACCTCGCTCTGCGTGCGTCGTAGAGAGACGATCTTGAGTTTGTTGGATAGCTCTCGACTCACTGATCATTCGTTCTTCGATTGGTCGAAACTAAAAATTTTTAATATCGCGAGCTACAGTAACCCAACGGTTCAAAACGCAAAACTTCTCTAACTCGCTCGTCTTCCTTCGTAGAGAGACGATCTTGAGCACGTTGAACAGCTTTCGGCACACTGATCATTCCTTTAAGAGAAGTCAAGATTCAAAAGTTTGAATTTCGCGAGCTACAGTAACTCAAAGGTTCAAACAGCAAATCGGCCCTAACTCGCTCGTCGTACATTGTAGAGCGGCATTCGTTCGACCGTTTGAAAGCTTACGTTGAGACAGTTGTTGAGCGGTCATTCCTAAAGAAATACTTTTGTTTTTTTTAACTCTTGTCGTACGAACAACTTTGTCTGCTAAAGAAATTAATCCCGGGCGATCCCAATGTTGCCTTGCAACAACCGCTCAAAAATGCGTGTGGCTTGCTCAAAAAATTAATCCCGGGCGATCCCAATGTTGCCCTGCAAGAACCCCTCAGAAAGGAGCGTGTCAGAAGTAGCGCATGAATAGTGGACTCCGGGCGGGCGCGCGTCATATCGGAAAGGCTTCGAAACACTTTACAAAAGTATCCACTCTTTTACTCTTCCACTTTAAAACACTCACAAACCACTCTGTATTAATAAAACAACTCAACTTTTTTAAAACAGCTTGTTACACACACAGCTTGTTGGATTGCTATCAGTTACCGTAATACCTAATCAGTTTAAATTATTGCTGGATATTGCCGCCAACAACGGCTAGGTGCGCGATCGCAATTGGTGCGCTCTGGCAATAGGTGCGCGATCGCAATAGGTGCGCAATCTCAGCTGCGCGACGATTGCCTGCCTCCTTCGCTAATCACTTCGCAGCCTGTTGACACGACGCGATCACAAACATGCGCCCTAACTCTTCTTTCAACAAAGGCGCTCAATTCTTATCGCGTTACGCGTAGTGCTACAGTAGCCAGCGCTCTCCGTGTTTAAATTCGTGAGCTTTCCCTTCGTAGAAAGAGACTGCGTAAGCCACACAATAGGCCAATGTCCTTCTGTCAATAGGCCAATGTCCAATGGCCAATGGCCAATGGATTGATGGCGCGACGTGTACTGTGTACTATGTGTGATAGCCATAGGAGCGTTGCTCTTCACACGTTGGTCTCTCATCGCCGTCAGTCCTTATCCGAAGTATTTTCTGCTGCGTCCTCCTTTCCAAAGCACCGCGCCTGCCTACTGTACGATCATTTCCCACCCACGCACGCCCTAAGTATGTACAGTGCCTAGGATCACACAGTATCAAAGAACACCACGTAGTAAGAAGACCTCCACCGAGAACAAAACGAAGAACGGCAGGTACCATACGTAGAGCAGCCTACCTAGTCAGTTGTTGCGGGGCGGCTGTTTGCGTTTTGTATTGCATGCAGCCTAAAGTCAACACTCGAACGCGACTTGGAGGGCGCTAAGCCGGCACCCGGAATAGGTGACGAACCATTGGCCGCTGTGCTTCCACTGCTGCTCGAGGCTTGCATTCAACTGTCAAAGTTGAGGCCAAACCGGCAGATCAATAAGTGAGGCGTCGGCTGCACCGATGTTTTGCTTTCTGCAATTGTATGTGTAGTAGTGGTGACAATTTTCCAAAAAAGTGAACTATGCAACTTAGAAAGTGCCTACGTAGTTTTTCAGAAAACTAAGTAAAACTAAGTAAGTAAAGTGTCCTTACTCAGTTTCTAACAAAACTAAGTACTCCAAAAATCCAGGTAAGCTGAGTAAGTAAACTGAGTAAGGCAATATAACATGGCAATATATGTATAATAATCACTAAGTAAAACTAAGTAGGTAGTTAGTTTCAAATTGTCACCACTAATGTGCAGCCAATGCGTGTTTCAACCGACTCAATGCGCCAATTTTCGGCGGCGCTTTTATTCCTCCTCCCTTCCTTCCAAAGTGCTGTCATTCGAACCGTCTACTCCAGACCAACGAGAGACCACCACGCACTTGTTGAATTGTCGAATGCTGAAATATGACACGCCATATCACACGTCTTCGTGGATATTGACTCTCAATTAAAGTGCGTCTAGGTATCTTTTGGCACATTCGCAAACGGGTTCTTTCAAAATTGCAGCCCCCCACCCCCGCCCTTTCCACCCACAGCACTCTGTGTGATAAATGATAACCAACTGCGACGATTTAAGACACTCCAATTTCTGCGTGCGCAACCCCTTCACCCCCCCCCCCCCCCCCTCACCGACCCCCTAGATTCGCTACTGTCACAGAGTGCGAATTGTTGTATCCAGGTTGTCACACACACACACACACACACACACACTTGCACACCTTAGGCTACACTGTGTGGAAGTACATATGTATGTACATAGGTATGTCCACGGTAGCATATTTACTTCGATACAGTGCGCAGTGGCTGGCTAGGGGGCTAAACTCTCGACCAGGCAAGTCGTCCGGGGGACGCAGTATACTCCACAAATTTGAACTCCTACGCACGGTGACTCCTCTGCTGTTGTGGCCTCCTGACACTCCCAATCGGAAAACTAATGCCGAATTCGTGATCTACATCCCAGAATACCCCAGAATCAACATACAACACCCCTAACTTCCTATGGACTCGCAGAAACGAAATTCTGCAGTTGGGGTACTGTAGCGTGCGATTTCGTCATAGGTACGTTCAAACATTATCTAAACGATAAACGAATGCCAAATTCGTAATCAGCGCCCCCGAAAACCCCGAAACCGAGTATAATATTGCAAAAGTCGACCGGGCACCCACAATTCAAATAGACGCGGCAGGGATACTGTAGCTTCGAAAATTTTTCCAAAACACTTTTCTAGATCAGATTTAAGCGTAGAATCGTTTGAAAGCACTTTTGGAACGATTCGGCAACGCATTCGAGCGCTACAAACGCCGAAACACAAAAATCGCAATTTTCGACCCCGGAGTCAAAAAAGTCGCAGTGTAAGAAAGTTTTTTGTGTTTAATCCGATTTTCTCCGTTCATGGCCCATTCGATAGAGGACATCTGGGAAGGAGCACCAAGAGTGGTCTCGCCGCTCTAGCTGCTACCTAGCTCGCACAGCAGCCCGTCAAAGTCGACCCGGGGCCAAAATTCGCGAATTTTTCAAATTTGGCGCCAAAATGGGTCCCGCAGCGATCCAATTCTTTTTTTCCACCCTCGGCCCTATCGAGTACTACAACATATCAAAAGATAGTATATACCATTATATGCAACTTTTTCGAGTTCTACCTTGTACTATGCCTTTTTCAGTACTTTGAAAATTTAAATTTTTGAATTTCCCGCCAAGGTGGTCCCGGAGCGTGACCCCATATGTCGTGCAGGTTGCCCACCTACTAGGCCTACCCAACGCAAAAGACCGTTTGGAAATCGGCCGCTTCACGCGCGAACGCCGTTGACTCAAACTTTCTGCGTTTCGCGCACAAACGCTATATACTCCACACTTTTTTGTGGAGTATAACCACACTTTTTTGTGGAGTATAAAAACCACGGCAGAGGACATTTTGCACTGCATTGCAGCTGCAGTCTTCGACCCCGTCTACCATGGCAACCGTCAACGAGACGGTGAAGCAGGTGCTGAATCTCTTCCCAACGCTCAGATTCGAAGAGCTGGAAGATTGTTTGGCCAATTCCTCACTGGACGACCGTCAGTTGTCAATGATGCGACTCTTTCTTGTAGCCAGACTGGGCCAGTGGCTAACCAGGGCTAATTTCACACTGGCATTTGTGGCTCTTGCAGTGGTGCTGCTCTATCTGAAGTCCATGTGGAGCGGACTGCGATCCAAAGCGCTTCCGCCCAAGGTGGCAGCTCTGCTGATGCTGAGGTCCTCTGGGGACGTTCTCATTTGCCTGCAGCTGATGGTGGTCTCGAGCTTGTGGCTGATGGAGCTCATTGACTGGTCGCCTCTGTCAAGAGCTGTTCAGGCCACTGGAAAGTCCACCTGGTTCGGCTTCCAGGTTCGGCTATTGTTATGTATGTAGGCCCAGGTCTGGTACCTAGAGATTCTTCAGTTCGTACACTATGTTACATGTCCACTGTTTGTCTGACTGGCATGAAACAGGAGTAATAGGGCGTGAAACTGGGCATGAAATCAATGTGTCAGAGAAGCCATTGGCAGCGCGAATGTCTAGCATTGCTTGCAAACAACTTCTAGATGGGCCTGGTGACCTCCCTGGCGACCTACTCCACTCTGTCAGGCTTCAAGACTTGGGCCATCCTCTCTCCTCTCAGCTACCAGACGCGGGTGTCGAATCGAATGTGCTTCCAGGTATACACTATATGTTTGACTGACTAATACTGTTGTTGGGTCAGCGATGTTTAACATATGCCCTGTGGTCGCTTGGGCTAGTCTATGGCTGTGACCGCATGAAAACCGTTTTCGTAGTGTATGTCAAAGTTATGTACATTGTGTACATCCAATTCTGTTAACTCTCATCAGATTCAGAACACAGATTGGTACCTATTTGCCGACCATTTGTCTCGTCGTGGTGGGACAAAGGTATCAAACAAACAAAGTCGTTTTCCAAAGTGGCCATCCATTTACTTCTTCCAGGTGGCCGTTGGTCACATCGCGATCTTCCTGGGAGCGGTCATCGTGCCGCGTTTCATTCTCACCGTCCTGATACCTTGGCTCCAGGGCGGCGAATGCCTCGCGCCCTCGGCTTGTTTCACTTGGCACGACAAATTGGGGTTTCCAATCTGGGCAGCGCTGGTCGCTTCGGGCTATTTGGAAGTGATTGTCGCGTTCCTGCTGACTGCGACAGCTCTATCAGCCGCCGCGTCTCGGAATCGACTGCAGCAGCAGCAGTCGGCCTCGAATCGGATCTCTTTCGGCAAGCTGACAGGCGGGGTGTGCGTCTTCGTCGCCGGCTACTTCCCCATCGTCTGTCGCGTCGCCGTCTTCGCTCTCTTCGACATAGACAGATGCCGGATGCTCCATCAGTCGCCGACGATGACGATAGTTGAACTGTTGCCATTCACGGTGCTGGCACTGAAGAGTCTGGCAGACCCGCTGATCGAGACGCTGATCGACGTCCGGACGCGAAAACTGGTCGCGGACACGCTCCGCTGCAAGAAGCCAACGCCAAGGAAGAATATGGTGCCAATAGGGCATACTTCCGTAACTGAGACTCGCCACTGACGCATGAGACGTGCTATAGTTCGGCCCAAAGCCAATCGTCGCTTGTCACCAGCGGAATTCTATGTACATTCACCACTACACTATGCAGTCTTTCAACGAAGGGAAAGCGAGCGAGTTAAGACACGGATACCGCTGACCACTGTGACAAGATTAGTAGACGGGGGCAGAGCCCCTCGGGGCACTCCTCCCCTCTTTCAGAAGAACATTGGGAGTTGAATCATGCTGTCCATTGATCAACGAGACATGTCAGTAAGGCTTAGTGCCCATTCTGATCGCAAAATTAATAGCAAATCCGGAATTGTGACCCTTTAAAAATATCCCACATTTGACATACAACACACCTAGCTTCAGCTGAACTGACACAACCAGGTTTGCACTAGATGGCATGTATGGTGGCAAGCAAATTCTTCAAAAAAGACAACGTCAAATTCGTGATCAGCATCCCCGAAAAGCCGGAATCGAGTACTTACACGGTACCTAGGTGCCCCCGACAAATCCAGCACCCAAAATTTTGAATTCAAATTTCCCGCCAAAATACGCGTCGGACGAAAAAAGTGCTTAGAACAAAAACAACGTATCTTTTGATGCTCTATCACGTGAAAGTCCAACTGACACCTAAATGTCTCGACTGACCCCACTTTACACCGAAATACCGAAAATTTGCAGGAAAAATGTAAATTTCACCAAAAAAATTGCCCCCGCCGAAAGCTGAAATTCTGCTCCAGTGAAGATAATTGTAAGCCTCACAAACCCTGTTAATATCGTCGGAATCGATCCGCGCAGTCAACAAGCTTAGAGTAAAAACTGGGTACCCGATGATGGTTGATTGGCATCGCATAGTGTTTCGTGCATTTGAGGAGTGTATTCCATAGTGTGTCAGAATAGAAAGTTGAGCATTTCTTCGGGGAGTTTCGCCGCAGTTACCTCGAGTTTCCAAAGAAAGTTTATGCCATTCTTGGGCAATCGATGCCTGTAAGGCGCATTGGTGGGTACTGATTAGTGGTGGCAATTTTCCAAAAATAAAACTAAGTAAGTAACTAAGTAAGTACTTAGTTTTTCTGAAAACTAAGTAAAACTAAGTAAGTAAAGCGTACTTACTTAGTTTCCAACAAAACTAAGTAAGTACTCGAAAAATCTGGGCAAACCAAGTAAGTAAACTGAGTAAGCAAACACAAGAAAATAAAAGTAAATCTGGCCTCGGAAATGCTGGTATGTTGTTAATTCGAGGTTAGTAGGGCCACAAATGGTCTCCAAGAAAAGTTATTTAGCAAATTTGACATTCTTTGAGTAACTCATTGCAGAAAAGCCCATTCAAGCCAGGCAATGCGCGAGTATACAGCGCCAAAATAGGCCAACATGTCAACAATTTGGTTTACTTAGTTTCTTACTTAGTTATTTAAAACTAAGTGAAACTAAGTAAGTATGAAAAAGTACTTAGTAAATTTCGCAAAACTAAGTAAGTACGGACCTGGAAAACTAAGTACGAGTACGAGTAAGTATACTTAGTTTTCCAAAAATAAAACTAAGTAAGTAAGAAACTAAGTACTCAGTTCCAAAATAACTAAGTAAAACTAAGTAAGTACTTACTTAGTTTCAAGCTGCCACCACTAGTACTGATCCATAAATGGATCAGGAATGTTCGCCGCAGGTTCACTTTGGAATGAAGAGGGTCTAAATGGGACGACGCCCTTTTCTTTTGGGTCACAAATGCGGGCGAGTACGGTGCCTTTGCTGTAGATTGCAGAACCACACAGTGAACAGAATTGCCGCGTTTCGTCTTCGATTGAATAGGTGGCAAAAGCATACATTGCCGGACACATCCATGGAAACAAGCTGTGTGTGTAAAAAGTTCAACCTATACCTTGTGTCCGTCAAATTTTGGTAAACAGTATAGTGAAGTTTGTACACCTCGTTAGCCGCATCTGGTGAAAGTCTCTTGAGAACGTGTACCTTAATCCCAAGTGCAGCTATCCACACGATACGCTTATCAGTACAGCTGATCTAAAGCTCAGTGATATCGCCGCGTTCGCTATATGTTATCGGCATGATACGACGCCGTTCGTCTGGTGTTTCCTACGGGTGTGAAAACGTCACATGCAACAAAAAAACTTGCCAAAAGTTTGGTGCGGTCGTTCTTTATCAGGAATTCCTCTGGGCGTACGTCCTTTCTATTCTACGTTCACATTCATCAATCAACAAAAGTTTTGGCAATTTACGAAATTTTGACATTTCTGTCAATTTTTGAACAGTTCTATCAAATTTGGCATTTGCAAAAAATTTCTTTTGTGTTACTATTTATCCGTAGTCTCTGCGCTTACAATTTCTGAAGAAATCTTGCCGCTAGCCCATCAGATGAAATGTCGATTTTGACATTTTTTTAAATATTGAATTCTAAATTTCTCAAAATTTCAATTTAATGAAACTGCAAAACTGTGTCACAAATTCTTATTGGCATATGGCCTTACCATTTCTGCATTCACATTCGTCAATAGATGACGTTCTACTTTTGTCATTTTATGGAATTCGGACAAATATTCGCGTATTTCTATCAAATTTTACATTTGCAAAAATATTCTGTTGTGTTACAAATTATCCCCTGTCTATGCCCTTTCCATTTCTGAAGAAATTTTGCCGCTAGCCCATCAGACGAAAATGTCGATTTTGAAATTTTTTGTTTTTAATTCTAAATATCTCGAAATTGCGATTTATTAAAACTGCAAAACTATGTCAAATATTCTTGTTGACATACGGCCTTACCATTTCTGCATTCACATTCGTCAATTAATGACGTTCTATTTTTGTCAATTCATCAAATTTTGACAAACAATTGTGTATTTCTATTAAATTCCACATTTACTAAAAATTTCTTTTGTGTTACAAATCATCCGCGGTCTATGCTCTTTCCATTTCTGAAGAAATTTCGTCGCTAGCTCATCGGGTGAAAAAGTCGATTTTTGACATTTTTGAATTTTATTTGTGAATATCTCGAAAATGCGAAATTAGCAACAGAAACGGACATCAGCTCCGTACTCAGCGACCTTGACTCTACATGACCACATATGCCACATATCTTACTTCGGTGCCACGGACACACACACACACAGACAGACAGACACACATTGTCATCCGTATATATACACCTCGCCGCGCTGAGGCGCGGCGAAAAAATGTAGCTAAGTTTTAGCCATTTGAAATTGCCGAAATCTGCCATGCTTGAAAAAAAAAACCTTGAAAATATCCCTAATTTCGTGAATTCTAAAATCTGAAACTGCTGTATAATTACTTGACATACTACGCCCGATTGATCCACGCAAAGATATTTTGAATTTTGAGTTTTTTGAAACTGTCGAAATTTGGCAATTTTGAGAAAAACGTTGAAAATATACCTAACTTCGTTAATTATAAAATATAGAACTATTTGCTAAATGCTTGGCTGACTATGCTCGATACATCCGTGCAAAGAAGTTTTGAAATTTAAGCTGCTTGGATTTGTTGAAATTTGGGAATTTTGACAAAACCCTTGAAAATATCCCTAATTTCGTTAATTATAAAACCTGAAACTAATTGATAAATACTTGGCAGACTATGCTCGACACATCCGTGAAAAGAAATTTAGAAATTTAAGCTGTTTGAAATTGTCGAAATTTGGGAATTTTGACAAAAACCTTGAAAATATACCTAATTTCGTTAATTATAAAATCTGAAACTATTTGATAAATACTTGGCAGACTATGCTCGATCCATCCGTGCAAAGAAGTTTTGAAATTTAAGCTGCTTGAATTTGTTGAAATTTGGGAATTTTGACAAAACCCTTGAAAATATCCCTAATTTCGTTAATTATAAAACCTGAAACTATTTGATAAATACTTGGCAGACTATGCTCGACACATCCGTGAAAAGAAATTTTGAAATTTAAGCTGTTTGAAATTGTCGAAATTTGGGAATTTTGACAAAAACCTTAAAAATATCCCTAATTTCGTTAATTATATTCGCTGAAACTATTTGCTAAATACTTGGCAGACTATGCTCGACACATCCGTGCAAAGAAGTTTTGAAATTTAAGCTGTTTGAAATTGTCGAAATTTGGAAATTTTGGCAAAAACCTTGAAAATATCCCTAATTTCGTAAATTCCAAAATCCGAAACTATGTCACAAATTCATCGCGTAGTATGCCCTTTCCATTTCAGCAAAAACTTTGCCGATATGACTTGTAAATAAAAGTGTCATTTTTGACATTTTCGTATTTTAATTGTAAATATCTCGAAATAGCAAAATTAGCAACAGAAACGGACAACGGCATGTTACTCAGCGCATTCGACTCCACTGGGTGGCACTAACCGTCATGTCTGGTTGTTTGACACACACAGACAGACAGACAGACAGACACACGAACGGACAATAGCGTCCGTATATATACTCGCCGCCCTGGGGGGCGGCGAAACAAGCTGTGTGTGTAAAAAGTTCAACCTATACTTTGTGTCTGTCAAATCTTGGTGAACAGTATAGTGAATTTCATTCGCATAATTAGCCGTATCTAGAGAAGGTATCTTGAAAACGTGTACCACAATTCAAGTGCAGCTATTACCACGATACGGTTGTCTGTACAGCTGATCTAAAGCTCAGTGATATCGCCGCGTTCGCTATATGGTATCGGCATGATACGACGCCGTTGATCTGAAGTTTTATACCTGTGGGAATACGCCACATCGAACAAAAAAACTTGCCAACTGTTTGGTGCAGTCGTTCTCTACCAGGAATTTCGTTTGGTTGCGTATTTCTGCGTTATGACGCTTTTGTCAATTAATAGAATTTTGGCAAACTGTGGCGTATTTCTGTACAATTCCACAATTGCAAACAATTTTGTTTGTGTTACAAATTATCCGCGGTCTATGCTCTTTCCATTTCGGAACAAATTTCGCCGCTAGTCCATCAGGCGACAAAGTCGATTTTCGACATTTTTACATTTAAATTGTAAATATCTCTAAATTGCAATACTTCAAAACTGTAGAACCATGTCACAAATGCTTATTACCTTACGACCTTTCAATTTCTGCATTCACATTCGTCAATAAATGACGTTCTATTTTTGTCAATTTATGAAATTTTGACAAATAATTGCGTATTTCTATGAAATTCCACATTTGAAAAAAATTTCTTGTGTTACAAATTGTCCACAGCCTATGCTCTTTCCACTTCTGAAGAAATTTCGCCGCTAGCTCATCAGGTGAAAAAGACAATTTTCGACATTTTCATATTTTAATTGTAAATATCTCCAAATTGCAATTTTTCAAAACTGAAAAACTATGTCACAAATTCTTACTGACTTACGACGTTTCAGTTTCTGCATTCACATTCGTCAATAAATGACGTTCTATTTTTGTCAATTTATGAAATTTCGACAAACAATTGCGTATTTCTATCAAATTCCACATTGACAAAAAATTTCTTTTGGGTTACAAATTATCAGCGGTCCGTGCTCTTTCCATTTCTGAAGAAATTTCGCGGCTGGCTCATCAGGTGAAAAAGTCGATTTTCGACATTTTTGAATTTTAATTATGAATATCTCGAAAATGCGAAATTAGCAACAGAAACGGACATCGAATCCGTACTCAGCGACCTTGACTCTACTTGACCACATATGTCATGTATCTTACTTCGGTGGCACGGACGGACGGACGGACAGACGGACGGACACACACACACACATTGTCAACCGTATATATACACCTCGCCGCGCTGAGGCGCGGCGAAACAAGCTGTGTGTGTAAAAAGTTCAACCTATACCTTGTGCCCGTCAAATTTTGGTGAACAGTATAGTGAAGTTTGTACACATCGTTAGCCGCATCTGGTGAAAATCTCTTGAGAACGTGTACCTTAGTCCCAAGTGCAGCTATCCACACGATACGCTTATCTGTACAGCTGATCTAAAGCTCAGTGATATCGCCGCGTTCGCTATATGTTATCGGCATGATACGACGCCGTTCGTCTGGTGTTTCCTACGGGTGTGAAAACGTAACATCCAACAAAAAAACTTGCCAAAAGTTTGGCGCGGTCGTTCTTTGTCAGGAATTCCTCTGGGCGTACGTCCTTTCTATTCTACGTTCACATTCATCAATCAACAAAAGTTTTGGCAATTTACGAAATTTTGACATTTCTGTCAAATTTTGAACAGTTCTATCAAATTTGGTATTTGCAAAGAATTTCTTTCATGTTACTAATTATCCGTGGTCTCTGCGCTTACAATTTCTGAAGAAATCTTGCCGCTAGCCCATCAGATGAAATGTCGATTTGGACATTTTTTAAATATTGAATTCTGAATTTCTCAAAATTGCAATTCATTGAAACTGCAAAACTGTGTCACAAATTCTTATTGTCATATGGCCTTACCATTTCTGCATTCACATTCGTCAATAAATGACGTTCTACTTTTGTCATTTTATGGAATTCGGACAAATATTCGTGTATTTCTATCAAATTTCACATTTGCAAAAATATTCTTTTGTGTTACAAATTATCCGCTGTCTATGCCCTTTCCATTTCTAAAGAAATATTGTCGCTAGCCCAGCAGACGAAAATGTTGATTTTGATATTTTTTATTTTTAATTCTAAATATCTCGAAATTGCGATTTACAAAAACTGCAAAACTATGTTAAATATTCTTGTTGACATACGGCCTTACCATTTCTGCATTCACATTCGTCAATAAATGGCGTTCTATTTTTGTCAATTTATCAAATTTTGACAAACAATTCTGTATTTCTATTAAATTCCACGTTTACAAATATTTTCTTTTGTGTTACAAATCATCCACGGTCTATGCTCTTTCCATTTCTGAAGAAATTTCGTCGCTAGCTCATCGGGTGAAAAAGTCGATTTTTGACATTTTTGAATTTCATTTGTGAATATCTCGAAAATGCGAAATTAGCAACAGAAACGGACATCAGATCCGTACTCAGCGACCTTGACTCTACTTGACCACATATGCCACATATCTTACTTCGGTGCCACGGACACACACACACACAGACAGACAGACACACATTGTCATCCGTATATATACACCTCGCCGCGCTGAGGCGCGGCGAAAAAATAGGAAAGGCACCACTTTTGAATTTGGACTGAAAAATCGATTTTTTCGATTTTCACACAAAATTTGGCCTCTCCGAAAGAAGTGACCTACTACACATTTATAGAGCTCGCCGAGCTCTATCGAATGGTGTTTGTCCCATCTCGATATGCGCACCCTATCAAAAGTTACGCCGGCCCGAAGTTTTACCCGGAACCCCGAGACCCAACTTTGGACAACAATTCCCAGCCCGGGGTACATCTGACCGAATTCAACAATGCGGTGCGCTCATTGACTATCTGAGATGTGCCGCTTGTCAATTAACTACAACCTCTACTTTAAGAATGAAACACTTACAGCGGGGGCCGCGAACCCTATTTTTGGGTCGAAAAACCGGGTTTTTGCCACTCAGCCCGGGCAGGACCGGACCCAGCCCGGCGGCGCCCCCACCATCGGATAGCCCAATGCCTTTTACATATTCGGCCCAAAGCTCGTACGTTCTACCAGAACACTATTCTAAGCGTCCAAAGTTCATCGGAGGCCGAAAAACCGGGTTTTTGGCAACTTGCCAAAAATCGAGTCCCGGACGGAAGCCGAGACCCCCTGTGCAGGTTTTTCCATCCAGAGACCTATCGAATAAAAAAAATTCGCCCCGATCGGCCAACTCTAGCCCGACTTATGAGCGTTCCAATTTACACAGAATCCGCACCATCACTATAGCACTCCTCCCTTTTGGAGGGGAGGAGTGCCAACAAGCTTTGTGTAAAAACTCTGGCACCACGTTGGCATCAGTGTAAACTTGAGAGCGTGTGCGCGATAATGTGCACTGGATAGTGAAGTGCCGCTGTACATTTAGTCGACAATCTGGTGGGGTATCGCCGCAATTGGTCTTGGATTTGCTCGTGGTACCTGATCCACATATGGATCAGAAGATTCGCCGCGGGCACACTTTGCGCTTATAATTGTGGTGACTGATCCATAAATGGATCAGAGAAATTCGCCGCAGGCACACAGTGCAATAAAAGCGTCTAAATGAGACGACGCGCTATTGAAAAGGGTATAAATGGGACGACGCCCTATTGTAAAGGGCATAAATGGGACGACGCCCTATTGTAAAGGGCATAAATGGGACGACGCCCTATTCTTTTGGGCTTAGGGCCTGAAATTGTCGAAATTTGGGATTTTAACAATACCTTGAAAATATCCCTAGCTTCGTTAATTATAAAATTTGAAACTATTCGCTAAATACTTGTCAGACCATGCTCGATACATCCGTTCAAAAAAGTTTTCAAATTTAAGTTGTTTGAAATTGTTGAAATTTGGGAATTTTAACAAAACCCTTGAAAATATCCCAAATTTTGTTAATTACAAAATCTGAAACTGTTTGCTAAATACTTGGCAGACAATGCCCGACACAACCATGCGAAGAAATTTTGAAATTGAAGCCTTTTGAAATTGTGTATATTTGGGAATTATGACAAAAACCTTGAAAATATCCCTAAATTTGTTAATTATAAAATCCGAAACTATTTGCTAAATACTTGGTAGACTATGCCCGACACTGCCATGCAAAGAAAATTTATAATTTAAGCCGTTTGAAATTGTCGAAATTTGGGAATTTTTGCAATACCCTTAAAAACTCCCTAATTTCGGTAATTATAAAATTTGAAACTATTTGCTAAATACTTGGCAGACTATGCTCGATACATCCGTGCAAAGAAAAGCTAAAATTTAAGCCGTTTGAAATTGTCGAAATTTGGGAATTTTGACAATACCCTTGAAAATATCCCAAATTTTGTTAATTACAAAATCTGAAACTGTTTGCTAAATACTTGGCAGACAATGCCCGACACAACCATGCGAAGAAATTTTGAAATTGAAGCCTTTTGAAATTGTGTATATTTGGGAATTATGACAAAAACCTTGAAAATATCCCTAAATTCGTTAATTATAAAATCCGAAACTATTTGCTAAATACTTGGTAGACTATGCCCGACACTGCCATGCAAAGAAAATTTATAATTTAAGCCGTTTGAAATTGTCGAAATTTGGGAATTTTTGCAATACCCTTAAAATCTCCCTAATTTCGGTAATTATAAAATTTGAAACTATTTGCTAAATACTTGGCAGACTATGCTCGATACATCCGTGCAAAGAAAAGCTAAAATTTAAGCCGTTTGAAATTGTCGAAATTTGGGAATTTTGACAATACCCTTGAAAATATCCCAAATTTTGTTAATTACAAAATCTGAAACTGTTTGCTAAATACTTGGCAGACAATGCCCGACACAACCATGCGAAGAAATTTTGAAATTGAAGCCTTTTGAAATTGTGTATATTTGGGAATTATGACAAAAACCTTGAAAATATCCCTAAATTCGTTAATTATAAAATCCGAAACTATTTGCTAAATACTTGGTAGACTATGCCCGACACTGCCATGCAAAGAAAATTTATAATTTAAGCCGTTTGAAATTGTCGAAATTTGGGAATTTTTGCAATACCCTTAAAATCTCCCTAATTTCGGTAATTATAAAATTTGAAACTATTTGCTAAATACTTGGCAGACTATGCTCGATACATCCGTGCAAAGAAAAGCTAAAATTTAAGCCGTTTGAAATTGTCGAAATTTGGGAATTTTGACAATACCCTTGAAAATATCCCTAATTTCTTTAATTATAAAATCTGAATCTATTTGAAAAATACTTGGCAGACTATCCTCGACACACCCGTGAAAAGAAATTTTGAAATTTAAGCTGTTTGAATTTGTCGAAATTTGGGAATTATGACAAAAACCTTGAAAATATCCCTAATTTTGTGAATTCCAAAATTCGAAATAATGTCACAAATTTATCGCGTCTTATGCCCTTTCCATTTCAGCAAAAACTTTGACGATAAGACTTGTAAATAAAAGTGTCATTTTTGACATTTTTATATTTTAGTTGTAAATATCTCGAAATAGCGAAATTAGCAACAGAAATGGACAACGGCGCGTTACTCAGCGCATTCGACTCCATTGGGTGGCACTAATCGTCGTGTCTAGTTTTGTGACACACACACACAGACACACAGAAACACGAACAGACATTAGCGTCCGTATATATGTTACGGTTGGAGGCCGCAACCGGTTGTTGCGCGCAACGACCGGTTGTTGCGGGCAACAACCGGCCGGCTGGTTGGAGGCCGCAACAAGACCACATTGCGCCCTTTGACCGGCTGTTGCCCGCAACAACCGACAGGCCGGTCGGACCCCGCAACGAGGAGCCACTCCCCACCCCCTATTACCCCCCCCCCCCCCCCCTATTACAAGGGGACCTCCACCTCAACCACTGGGAATGTTTTCATCTGCAAAATTGCCGAGCTGTCCATCGTTCGGCAGCACTTTGAGGACAGTTTGAAATTGAAAGATCACAAAGGGAGAGATTGGAAGTCGTGAACTTTTCGGAATGAAGCATCTGAGCCTGAGCGCTTTTCTTTCTGAATCCGAATCTCAATGTATGAATGTTTATGACATCGAAATTCTAAGACTGAACTCAGAATCTGACTTACTGAATACAAACATGACTATCGGTAGGGTAGGGAGGCCAGTTGACGGCCGAGCCTGGGATTCCGGTTGAAACACCTCAATGAGCGTAAGACCGCCGACAGTTTCACAACGCCAGAGCACGACTTGAGGCCCCACAAGCAGGCGCTAGGTAAGGCTATACCTAAGTCCTTTATTGACCGTAAGCCACTAAGCTAACCAGACAATAATAGACGAACTACTTATACCGTAAGGCTATACCTAAGTCCTTTATTGACCGTAAGCCACAGTGGATTGTGTCCGCAAGGGTAACGACTGATGAGTTGTCTGACTGGCCCCCAACGTAGAGCACAGAGTTCTAGGATGGCCGAAACAAACAAACTTCTGCCGAACGATGGCCATCTCGACAATTTTGCAGATGAAAACATTCCCAGTGGTTGAGGTGGAGTTCCCCTTGTAATAGGGGGGGGGGGGGGGGGAAGTAATAGGGGGTGGGGAGTGGCTCCTCGTTGCGGGGTCCGACCGGCCTGTCGGTTGTTGCGGGCAACAGCCGGTCAAAGGGAGCAACGTGGTCTCGTTGCGGCGTCCAACCAATCCGCCGGTTGTTGCCCGCAACAACCGGTCGTTGCGCGCAACAACCGGTTGCGGCCTCCAACCGTAACATATATACTCGCCGCCCTGGGGGGCGGCGAAAAAATACTACACTGTACGTGTGACACAAAACTTGAGCTTGTGTGTCAAGTCGCAGCAGGCTGCGAAGTAGGCAGGGAACGGGCGCTCAGCAGCACTGCAATCGAATTGCAATTGCAGTCGAAGCGTGTAGGTACAGTAGGTAGATGATTGCCGTTCTTGGCGGCAAGATCCAACACCAATTCAAATAGACTACGGTGACCGATAGCAATTCAAACGTGTGCGCGCGAAAACAATATTTTCAATCGGCGATTCGGTTTAATCTACTTTCTATTGACTCCGCAGATGTTGTGGGTCGAGAAGCCATGGCTGCCAGAATCGAGCTCGCTGCTCCTCCCTCTCTTCCTCTGGCTCGAGTAGCATCACGTTTGCCCCGTTGATCAGACTGCCCGGACGGAAGTCGAAGTCGGCCGGACCTGTGGTGGGCAGGGTACAAGGTTTGTGCTTCAATGCCATATGGTTTTGACAAGATACTATGTCACTAGTGATTACAAGGGACAACTCTACAAAGAGTACCAACTCAACGTCAAAGACTTCATGTAGCAGCGGCCGTCTTATAGAGTGACCTGGGTATCCCTCAGAAGCGAGCAGGCCGTCGGTGTAGTGTGCGACTTTCAGCGGGTTGGACGTCGTCGTCGCCTGAGCCGTGAAGGTGAGACCTGCGCGCCTCGAGGTCAGCTTGACCATCTCGACGTCGGGAGAGCGCAACGCGTCGCAGAAGTGGAGGAGGTCGCTGTAGCCCACCACCAGCTGCTGACCCCTTTGAAGATTCCCCGTCGACAGCTCCAAACTGTTCACGTGGACCCTCTCCAGCAGTGGGGCGTCCAGGGCAATGGAGCGCAGCAGGGAGCCGCCGCTTCTCTCCGCGTAGCCACCCAGATGGAGGTGGGTCAACTGGCGGAAGCGACAGGGCTCCAAAGCGGCGTTCAGCAGCAGGGCGGGAGGACGAACGACGTGCAGACGGCGAAGGGCCAGGCGCCTGACGGAAAGCAAGGGGCGCAGGGAATGTGGCATGATCTTGAGCATGGGAATGTCCGTAGGGGCAAACTGGGCGTCGTCCACCACTTTCTCGTGCATGCAGCACTCCTCCAACGTGGGTATGTCAGGCGCGGGCAAACAGTAGCGCAAGTTGGCGCAAATTTTTTCGCAGCGGCCCGAGCAAAGGCTGCGCAGACTGGCCGCGCCCCTGAGCTTCTGGACGAGCGAGTAGTAGTCGACGTCGATCTTCCGCCCGTCCTCGTCCTCTGCATCGGAACACTTCGAAGTGTCCGCGTGGCGGAGGATGCTGGGGTGTAGGATCTGCAGCACCTCAAAGGCGGCGCTTCTGGCCAGGACCACTGACGCCTTCTGCAGCAAGGCCTGCAGCAGCTTCTTGGTGTCCCAGAAGAAGTAGATGTTGAGAGACAGGCGGCGAATGGTGGGGCAGCAGTGGTGGAGGAAGAGGCCGGCGGCCTTTCGGTGGCCATTCATCGAGCGGACTTCCATCCGGCTCTCCACCCCCTTGTCGGTGGTCAGCGAGAGGCGATACTTGATGCCGTCGGTATAGCGCGCCTCCACCGACGCCTCCACCACTTTGACCAGGGGTCCACTGGAGCAGAGGCCGTCCCACCGCTTGCAGACGCGCCGCAGACTGTTGACGTCGCTCAAGCCCACGTAGGAGAACAGAAGCAGAAGGGCGTCGTCCGACAGCTTCTCATTGATCAGTGCCAGGGAAGGAGTCAACTGAAATGACTACATACATCAGGCCATTTTGCGAACAACAGACGTGTAGCTACCCAACACCCAAACCTCGCCAGTTTCAGCGACAACCGGTCGAGTATGATCAGCGGCCGTTTCCATAGGCGCAGTAGAGTCGACAAACTGAACAGCCAACCGAGCGCCAGCCAACTAAGGCAAGCCTAATCTTGATACAGTACAGTACGGCGTGCGACCAGTGTGCCTTCCTCTGAATCAGCGGCACAATCAGACTGAGCTGACAGGGAGACAAGTGACATGCGACAGACAACGACTCGATAAGCCACTAGTGCATTGAACACAACGCAAACGTCGTCAGCAGCGTTTACTCGGAGTTCGCAGAACACAACACAGGACCAATAGCAATAACGAACGAAAGAACGACACCAAACTCAATCAAAACACCGGTTTTGCGCATCAATGCGTCTGCAGTTCAACGTTGTCTAATCCCAGCGAAGTAACGCAGCGCCGGCCACCGATCAACAAGAAACTTACCTACATAAGTCAACACTCGATCAACGCTAGACGGGAATGAAGGGACACAATACTGCACTACACACAGCCACTCTCGAATTGCAGGCTTAATAGAAGTGCCTACAGTCAAGACACAAGCGGCGTTTTCATACAGCGGCGGCGCATACAACACATACATACACAAGCGGCGCATACAATATCGTTCGATTTTCCTTTCCTCTTTATAGTGCGCACTTTCGCATCCAAAGGACTGCATTTAGTGTCAGCGCAGTCCAAACCTCGATCAAGATCAGCTCACTCTGTACTCATATCCTTCCAGAACGTATGCGGTCTTCGTGCGACAGAGCACGTAGAGGTTGCTCTCCGACACGACGACGTCCGCCACGTCGACCACCTCCTCTCTGGCCTTGACCTCGAGTCGCGCTTCGGCCAGAGGTCGGCCCTGTTTGTCGTAGGTGTGGACCAGCAGCCAGCCTTGGGGCGGCACAATGGAGCCACCACTGTGCTGCTGGATGGCAGAACTGTGCAGAGCGGCGGCCACAACCCACACGCCAGTGCCTTCAGAGTAGTAGAAGTGGAGCTGCAAAGTTGGACGGCTTGAAGGCCTGAAGGCCATTGGATCGGAGATAGAACCCTGCTGGTGGAATCTTGGCCAATGGAAATCTGACGTCTGCATAATAGGCACTCTGATTTTACGGTATGCTGTCTGTCCAGTCAAGCTTGACCTTGTAAAGCAATACGCATTGATTGGCTTTCAACTGTACAATAAATTCTGTGCACTGAACAAGAAGCACTCCAGCCTGGTTTGCAACACAACAATTCCCAAATACAGAATCAGAACAGTGCCGTGGTACCTTCTCTTCCCGATGTCTATGCGCCATTCGCCCTGGTCTCAGCGCGACCTTGATATCTTCTAGTCGACGTCCCAATTCAGTCAGATTGAAGCAGATAGTCTCGTTGTAGTTGGCGCTGAGCTCGTCGTAGTCGTGATTGCAGAGCGTGTAGGCGCTCCTCTGAGGCTCCTCGCGACTGCGCCTCGCCTGGCGCCTCAAGACGCCAATGGAGTTGGCGATGATTGGACGCACCTTGACGATCTCGTGGCCTGGATGCCACAGCCATTCGATTTGCACCGTATGACGTGTCAAGTGACTGGTCGTTTCAGTAGCAACTTCAGATGTGTCTCACAATGAAGTTGGGATGAGTAGCATGATGTACAAGCTTCAGAGAAGTCTCACGATGACATTCATTCGTTTCAGATGACGACTTCAGATGTATGGGCACTTCAGATGTGTCGTCTTATAACAGGGCCTTCATTGACTGGGCAATTGGCTCGCCAACCGTGCTGTGGAGGTCCGATGAAGTGAGGCGCCTCTCTCCGCTTCTCCAGATGTTTCACAGCAGCTTGAATGCCCGAGTCGCTCTGGGCGCAGGCCAGGCTCTCACTAAATTAGGCAACACTGTTCAAATCCGTCCGAATTAGGCCACGCAGTCCAGTGGCGTAGCCAGGATTGACAAGTGGGAGGGGCAAAAAAAATTTGGGGAGGGCAAAATTATTTAGCTGTTCGTTGAGCGCTATCAGGTGCAAATTGAGCGCGCAGGTAGAACCTTGGTATTTGCAGCGAAGCAGGCAAAATATTCACTTTTACAGCATCACAGGCAAAAATGTTTACTATTCATAGCGCCCCAGGCAAAAATTTCTACTATTTATCATGCCTCAGTTAAAAAGTTTTACTATTTACAGCGCCGCAGGCGAAAATTTTTTCTTTTGCTGACCATCTGGTGGGAGCATTTGCCCCGATTGCTCCCCCCTGGCTACGCTACTGACGCAGTCTACTATAATCTCAACTGCGAGCGGCTCACGCTCTCTCCAGGTCGAAGCCCTCGCACATGCGGATGCGCGAGTGGGCGGTCGAGCTGATGACGGCCACGAAAGAAGAATTGCCTTTCATCAATCGGCAAGTGACGCAAGTGCGCTCGCGCTCCTGAAAACGTTTCAACGGATAGTGGATCGGACTTGTTTATGTAAGTGGTTGTGCTTACATGAATTAAGGGGTGGGGGGGGGGGGCTTATCAAGCCCTCTACTCACCCGATGACAGCGGCCCTCGCAGCAGATCATGTGCCGCGTGGGGTCGACGGAGAACACGACGCAGCGCCCACTCATGTCATCGTCTCTGTTTGTAGACCATCTCTGTTTGCAGACGACTTCGATGAAAGGGACGGTGTACCACATGTAGATGACGACCGCCATCAACGTTGCAGCGATGGCGAGAGCACCCCTCACTGAAAGTGTATCGTCCAAATACATGGCGGACCTTTGCCAATGCGAAATTGATAAACGCTTACATATTTTGTAAATCTTTTCTCTCCTCTGAAGCCGCTCCTTCAATCGTTGCTGACTTCTCCTCTTTACGTAGTAGGCCGCGAACGCCTCAGGCATTATTCTGACCGGGTAGTTTCTCCACTGAGGGTTGGCCTCGTTTGGGATCTCGATGGATACTTGGGCGCCAGGTCCGTAGTGACCCTAAACGACTTTGCCGACGTACACCAAGTGTTGCACCCTGGTAAGCACTTGTCCAAACTTGGGTGTGTCAACTGCCCAAGCGGTCGCTGTCACTACACCTTTGTGTAGTGCCTGTAAAAGGGCCTGAGGCGTTCCAAGGTCAACTGGTCCAGGCGCTTCAATGGATCGTAGTCCACACCACTGTAGACCACCGGCTCTTCGTGTGGGCCATGGTTCACCACTGGGACTACTGGTGAAGACTCCACTTCCAGAGGTCTGGTGGAGTCGCTCTCCTGAATGGAGGAAGTGGCTTGGCTGGTGTCGCCAGTGCTGCTCTCCTCCTGCATGCGCAGCGTCTGGCACTGAAGCTGCGCTTGCTCCCACGTGGTGACGACGTGGTCTTCCACTGAGCTGCCATTGGACTCGGTTGGGGTCTCAGAGGGTGTTTCACTGGCGTCAGCAGAAGACATGGCTGAGCGACACAATTGGAGGAATGCTGGTGGATGCAGGTGGCGTTTTCGTGGAAAGCCCACTTCATGGGACGCACCCTGAATGGACGCACCCTGAGTGCAGCGGTGTTGACGGTGCGTTATCATGACACTTCGTGTAGCTTTTCCGGCTTGTTGAGCTTCAGTGCTACCACGAGACTTCACCGTGCGCGTTAGATGAATGCATTAGCGGCGCCGCCGACGTGTCACAGGTTGGTTTTGCGAACTTAGACTACCTTTTCTGCCATGCGAAACAGGTTACGTCAATGTCACACACCACGTTTGCTGATGATAAGAGCTTATTCTTCGCAAGCCAGAATTGCAGGTACCGGATTTTTCCGCTTATAAGCCCATCCACTTATAAGCCCATGGGCTAATACGTTGTTTTGACTGCCACATATAAGCCCATGGGCTTATACGTGGTGTCCAAAATTTGCCATGAGCGTTGCCAATATTTGCCTAATTGTGCTACCGATTGGCGTTAAAATAGTGAGGAATAAATTACAAATGGCAGTAGAACTGCCAATTAGCAGGTTGGTTTGACTACTCGCTAACGATTATGCCTTAAACAGTCCAATTAAACTGCATAATTCATTCTAATTGGTTGCTCTCATAGCCTGAGATTAACCCGCCCTGAAAGTCGACTGCCACCTATTAGCCTTGGGCTTATATGTGTCGCTAGTTTTACTCTGGCGAAGGTGTCAAAACCACGTATAAGCCCATGGGCAAGCGGAAAAATCCGGTACTATAAATGTGTAAATGCGGATGTGCTTAACCGAGTCACGTCTCACGAGTACTGTTGTTGCACCGAAATGCACAGTCGAGTCGAGAGGAGAGGCTACTCAACAGAAGAGCTACTGTACAGTGGAACATTCACACGCCACGTACTCGTATCTCATTATGTAAAGGGAGCTTAGTCGTGGTTTTTGGAGGTCAGGACTAAGATGCATCTTAGTCCTGCAAGATTCATCTTAGTCGTGCAAGATTCATCTTAGTCGTGCAAGATTCATCTTAGTCGTGACCCCCAGCTTAGCTGTGATGTCTTAGTCGTGACCCCCAGCTTAGCTGTGATACAGTCCCAGAGGGAAATAGCGGCCGCTTTCGCGCGACCGCGCGAAAAACAGCGCTTTTGCACTTCTCTGTTGTTATCGTGCAAATCCAATCGTACACAAAACCATTTCGTGTTATGGTAGCATACCAAATTTGCATAGTCACAGTGCGGAAAGCTCAGAAGCGTTCTTTTTCACGCGGAATCGCGCGCGCAGGACAGAAACGCGCAAAAGCGGCCGCTATTTCCCGCTGGGACTGTACCTTAGCTCTGACGCCCAGCTTAGCTGTGATATCTTCGCTGTGCTATCTTAGCTCTGACCCGCAGCTTAGCTGTGCTGTCTTAGCTGTGCTGCTGTCTTAGCTCTGATATCTTAGCTGTGCTGCTGTCTTAGCTCTGATATCTGAGCTGTGCTGTCTTAGCTGTGCTGCTGTCTTAGCTGTGCTGTCTTAGCTGTGCTGCTGTCTTAGCTGTGCTGCTGTCTTAGCTCTGATATCTTGGCTGTGCTGTCTTAGCTCTGATATCTTAGCTGTGCTGTCTTAGCTGTGCTGTCTTAGCTGTGCTGTCTTAGCTGTGCTGTCTTAGCTGTGCTGTCTTAGCTCTGATATCTTAGCTGTGCTGCTGTCTTAGCTGTGCTGTCTTAGCTCTGATATCTTAGCTCTGATATCTTAGCTGTGCTGTCTTAGCTCTGATATCTTAGCTCTGATATCTTAGCTGTGCTGTCTTAGCTCTGATATCTTAGTCGTGAACCCCCATCTTAGTCCTGACCCATATCTTAGTCCTGACCCATATCTTAGTCGTGATCGTGACCCATATCTTAGTCCTGACCCCCCATCTTAGTTCTGACCCCCATCTTAGTCCTGACCCCCATCTCAGTCCTGACCCATTTCTTAGTCCTGACCCCCATCTTAGTCCTGACCCCCATCTTAGTCCTGACCCATATCTTAGTTCTGACCCATATCTTAGTCCTGACCCATATCTTAGTCCTGACCCATACCTTAGTCCTGACCCCTATCTTAGTTCTGACCCCCTATCTTAGTTCTGACCCATATCTTAGTTCTGACCGCCCATCTTAGTTCTGACACCCATCTTAGTCCTGACCCCCTATCTTAGTTCTGACCCATATCTTAGTCCTGACCCCCCATCTTAGTCCTGACCCCCCATCTTAGTCCTGACCCATATCTTAGTCCTGACCCCCCATCTTAGTCGTGACCCCCCATCTTAGTCGTGACTCATATCTTAGTCCTGACCCCCCATCTTAGTTCTGACCCCCATCTTAGTCCTGACCCATATCTTAGTGGTGCTCCATATCTTAGTCCTGACCCCCCATCTTAGTCGTGACTCATATCTTAGTTCTGACCCCCCATCTTAGTTCTGACCCCCATCTTAGTCCTGACCCATATCTTAGTTCTGACCCATATCTTAGTGGCGCTCCATATCTTAGTTCTGACCCCACATCTTAGTCGTGACCCCACCATCTTAGTCGTGACTCATATATTCGTCCTGACCCCCCATCTTAGTTCTGACCCCCATCTTAGTCCTGACCCATATCTTAGTCCTGACCCATATCTTAGTCGTGGATTGCTGTTGTCAATCTGGTGATTACAAGGGTATGTCGGATCGTAGTAGTGACTTAGCGACTACACGGGGTAGTGGAGCGTACCATGGTATTCCTGTCGTTCGTTTGAGTTTGCAATTTTGAATTAGCAGCTGAAGTAGGTGAACTTATTTCATATCGTTGTCGTGGTGTGTCACATTTAAGCATGGGTGATAGAAGTGGGTGTTGGTACACCTCGGCGGCAATGGCACGGATGTTGTGTAGAGGTGGTGCATACGGTGCTGGAATAAAATTAGTAAATTGGGAGTGTTCGCCGTGGATGCGTTTCCCAGGTGGTCGCACCACCGGTTCGGTTTTTATCGATTGTGTTGTACGGGTTGATTTGCTTTGTAGATTGTAGGAACGTCGTTGCGGCGGGTGTGGGGTTTTCTGTTTTGCGGAGGTTTTGTGGCGAATTGGTTTGACAGGTTTTTTCGCAATGGAAAACGATGTGCTGGACGGAGAATATCTTAGTCGTGGATTGCTGTTGTCAATCTGGTGATTACAAGGGTACGTCGGATCGTAGTAGTGACTTAGAGACTACACGGGGTAGTGGAGCGTACCATGGTATTCCTGTCGTTCGTTTGAGTTTGCAATTTTGAATTAGCGGCTGAAGTAGGTGAACTTATTTCATATCGTTGTCGTGGTGTGTCACATTTAAGCATGGGTGATAGAAGTGGGTGTTGGTACACCTCGGCGGCAATGGCACGGATGTTGTGTAGAGGTGGTGCATACGGTGCTGGAATAAAATTAGTAAATTGGGAGTGTTCGCCGTGGATGCGTTTCCCAGGTGGTCGCGCCACCGGTTCGGTTTTTATCGATTGTGTTGTACGGGTTGATTTGCTTTGTAGATTGTAGGAACGTCGTTGCGGTGCAGCAAGATGGGCCTTCCTCCACCTGCTGGTCCGACAGCAGGCAGCCCACCGCTGCGCTCTCAGCCCTCCGGCGACTCCTCCTTCCGCCTCCTCTGGCTGAGAACCAGCTCACTCTCCTTCCAGAGCCACCTCCTGGCCAACAACTGACCCAGGAGTCTCTCTCCCTCTCTCGACTGCCTGTGCCGGCCCACCTCTCGCCAGGCGCACAGCAGGAGACAACAACCAGAAACTCTGTGCAACTGTGCAGTGCTTCTGTGCGGTGCGTCTCTCAGTCGTTTCCGGCGCACGGCGACTCTTACACACACACACACCAAGCCAAAGCAAAGCAACACAGCAGAGAGCACTTCCTTAGCACTTGTCGCCACAAGAGGAAGCCAACTCTGACAAAGACAGCGCGCCTATCTGCTTTTACGCTAGAGCGACTAGGCGCGGCGAAACAACGCGCAAAGACTTCCCGCTCGAACGAATAATCAGCGCGATCTGTGTCACAGATTACACCTACAAAGGCGCATAACTCGCGCTTACGACACCGACACGCAGAAAGGAAAACACCGGCAGATAGCTCAAGTTACAAGCTACCTAACGGTGACAAAACCAACACGAAACACTAAACGACGAGGGAGCAAGCGACGAAAGAGCACTCCGACCTAGCACAAAACCACTCTAGAAGGGGCGAAAGAGGGCGAGAACTAACAGGAAAGGGGAGAACAGCAGACGGAAGCAAAACCTAACGCAAGGAAACAATGTAGGAAGGCCAATTATCCTACAGCGGCGGGTGTGGGGTTTTCTGTTTTGCGGAGGTTTTGCGGCGAATTGGTTTGACAGGTTTTTGGCACTCCGCCCCGACGAAGTCGGCGGAGAGCAGTAGGCAACCGTAGGGAACAAGTTCTTTGTGCTCCCTCATAACTTTCGCTAGACTAAACCGATTCGCAAGCGGTTTTTTGCGTTCGATAGCCCTAGTGAATGCGCAGGCTGGAAAGAAACCTAGAAAATTCCGGTAGTGGGAAAATTTTTTGAAAATTCAAAAATTCAAATTTTTACTAAGTAAAAATAATTCAGCCCCCCGCCATTTTCGCTACATTTGATCAAAATTCACCATTTTTGGATATGTTGTAGCCCTTGGGGAGGCGGACTTGGGAAATCAAAAATTGGAAAATTTGGACGCGGCACGGCCGGGTTACGGTAGATTCAAATTTTGAGAACCCGATTCCGGCCGTTCAAAAAATCATATCTCGCGATTTACTGGGCGGATCGGGCTGAGATAAAATTTCCGGCCGGCGTCTGGATGCGCTCTTTCATTTAAGACCGAAACCGGCAAAATCCATCAAGGGACCCAGGAGTTATCCGGTCACAAAGGGTTTCCGTTCGGGACCAAATTTGGGGATTTTGGGATTTGGCCGGTTTTTTCGCCGAAACGCGTGGTTCTACCGGGGAACGGACACCGCCAATCGATTCTACGCTAAAGTCTGGTCCGGAAACATAATTTTTGATTTTTCGAGCTACCGTAACCCGGCCGCGTAGAATTTTTGAATCCCCGGGCCGAAATTTTCAAAATCGAGTTGACAGTTGGTTCGGGGGTTTTTCGGGTGGGAGTCGAATTTCGCGTCAGTTTTGCGATTACTGTTCACTTTCGACCCTTTTCGGATGGTTTAGGGTGGGTTTGTGGCAAAAATTTGAAATCCCGGGGTAGTATTGAGGTGTAGCGCGGTGTAGCGGGACCGTCGAAACAAGTTCGGACCAATAGGTTTAGGGCCTTTTGACACCGGTTGTGTGCTTGCGAGCGCTCTTGGAGATGGCGAGCGCCATAATTGTTGGTTTGAAATGCCGCGCGGTGGTGTCGCCCTTCTGTGCTTAGCGAAGTCGGCCTCCTTGCCTGTTTCAGAAGCGCCATCTATAAGTTAGTGCACAGATGCCTCCTTGTGCGCGCCGCTGACCATTTGCGTGGTCAGTACTGTGTATTAGCCAGTCAGAACAAGTCCGGTCAGGACCAACGAGTTCAATGACTTTTCGACTGTGTGTGGGCACTGCCATAGCGCATGCGTTTCGCATAGTTGGGCGCGTTGATGCTAGCATGTTTCAACACGGTGCTTACTTCCCTATCGAACGGGTCTTGTTCCCACTCGGTG